>SMOI01000217.1:5304-22963 GCA_008000375.1 Poteriospumella lacustris
TTGTATCGACCCACGGTACACCCAGGTCTACCGGTGCGATCACCAGGGTACCTGGACATACCCTGTCTCGCCAGTCGAGGGGGGTCGAACGGCAGGCCATCGCGGGTGTGCCTCGACCTCCGGGGGTGCCTCCATGGCGGCCGGTACGAATGTGGGTAGACACCGATCGGACAGGTAGCGTACGGAGCAGACGTAGACAGGTACGACGTGTAGTCGTTGGCAGTGGTCCGAGTGGCAGTGGTCCGCAGCGACCTACGACGGATCCACCGCCGCTCCACGGTACGGTACGAGGGAAGCGGTGTAGGTTGGTGTACTGGTTACAGGTGTGGTGTGGCAGCTACGTGTATATTAATTACATTCAACGCATTTGTGACCACAAGTGCAGTGCTGTCTTTGTCCCTGACCGCGGTGTGCGGTGTACGCCCACCGATCGACCGTCAGTCGGTGTACCCTGCAGCCCGCCACACCGCCATCGTCTCCGGCTGACGGTAAGCGATGGCCCTGTCAAACACACGCCGCTTCTCTGAGATCAATGCGACGTTCCACGACACCAGCGGTTGATTGAACGAACATGCATCCTCAAACATGTGGGAGATAGCACTGACGGCAGCGAGGTTCCATCCATCAAGCGGCTGGTTGAAAGCAGTAGAACCGCTGAACATGAAGCATGCGGATTGTACCCGAGACACATCCCAGTCGTTAAGCGGCTGGTAACGCTTTGGTAAAAGTTCATCTCCGTCACCGAGGAAACATTCCACTTCGAAAGCGGTTGGTTGAAGGCGTATGCGCCGCAGAACATGCTCTCCATATTTGTGACCGACGACACGTCCCAGTCTTCCAACGGCTGGTTAAAGAAGTCTGTGAAATCAAATAACGAGCTCATACCGGTGACGTTGCAGGTGTTCCACGTGCCTATTGGCTGATTGAAGTCTTTCGCACCATGGAACATCTCTCGCATCGCCGTCACCTTCGACACGTCCCAACCACTGATGTCGTCGTTGACGGACTGTCGACCGTAAAACAGTCTGCTCATGTCGTTCACACCATGTGTATCCCACAGAGAGATGTGACCATAGCGAGTGATGGCAGCGTCGCGGTTTTCACACCACAGGTTGACGGCTGTACAAATATTAGTATTGTCCAGTGCCCCGAGACAGTCTTTGATCAGCTGACGGATGCCATATGGCAACACACGTTGACCGAGTTCATCTGTTCTGCGGAGACGGCACAAGTCGACGAGATGGAACAGTTCACGTTGGGTTCGGTTGGCAGGCGGCAGTCCCGTAGGCGAACAGTTTGTCGTAGTAGACCCGGAGCTCTGCATCCCTCTCTGAAACAATACAACAGGTGGTACAGACTCGAAACACCACGTCAGTATGACCCTGCGATTCTGTTCTAACTGATTCTGTTGTCGTTGCTCACATGTCTGGTCTAAATGACCAACGTCTGGTGTAACATGTCACCATCACGATAGAGGACTTGTGACATGTACCGTGCACCATCCGGTGACTAACTGGTGACAGGTGACTTGCGACACGTGACAGCAGGTGACAGGTCACGACAGGTCACAGGCACTCTCAAGTTTCCACTATTTAGCTTCCCAAACATCCAAGTGCGATGGTCTTCAGCCCGTAAGCGTTCCCTCGGTCACTGTTGTCGTGGAACATGGCCACAATGCGTAAAGAGGAAAGCGGTTTCTGAAAACACATACGTACCATGAGTGACATGTACACTGCTATCAGCTCGACTGCGGTATCGCCGCGTACCGACCAAGCCCATCGTAGACTGGACAACCTGGTCGACCTGTGCCTTCTCCGCACAACAGATGAACTGGGACAACGTGTGTTGACGTATGGGATTCGTCAACTGATCAAAGACTTTCTCGGAGCAATGGACAATACCAGCATTCGTACAGCCGTCCAACTGTGGTTCGAGAACCGCGAAGAAGCCATTACTCGCTATGGTCACATCACTCTGTGGGATACCCATCGTGTGACCGACATGAGTAAGTTGTTCTACGGTCAAACCCGTTTTAACGACGATATCAGTGGATGGGACGTGTCGAAGGTGACCACTTTAAGTCACATGTTTTATGAAGCGAAAGCCTTCAATCAGCCTATATGTACATGGAATACCTCCAATGTCACCGATATGAACTCAGTATTTGAGTACGCAGATACCTTCAACCAGCCGTTGGAAGACTGGGACGTGTCGTTTGTCACGAAGATGGAGGGCATGTTCTGCGGTGCAATCACCTTTAACCAGCCGCTGTCGAAGTGGAATGTCTCCTCGGTGACAAATATGACCTTCATGTTTGCATTTACCAGATCGTTTAACCAGCCTCTCAACGACTGGGATGTATCGCAGTTGCAAAGTACACGCTCCATGTTCTACGGTGCGACAGTGTTTAACCAGCCGCTGGACCGGTGGAACCTCGCAGCCGCCACTGCAATCTCGTGTATGTTTATGGCTACCAGTGCCTTCAATCAACCGCTGGTAACGTGGAACGTCGCGTCCATCGCACTGAAGCAGAGAGAGTTCCAAGACGCCGTCGTCTACCGTCAGCCGGAGACGATGTCGGTGTGGCGGGCTGCAGGGTATAGCGGCTAACCATTGGTGGCGACTGCAGCGCTATCCACCGACAGTTCCCACGAGATCAGTGACGTGTAGTTCTGCGTGGGTAGAGAGTGCACACCGTAGCCCCTCACCGATGTCGTGTACCGTCCGCTGGGGCCGGAACGGTACCCCCGTCAGAGTGAGATTCCCTGTGTAAGCTATACTAGTATACGAGTATCCTGTACGTAGCCTCTGTACGGCTCCCATCGCAGTGCCAGCCGATCTACCGCACTGTCTCACCGTGGACTGCGAGGGGGCCCAGCGTGTGTCCGTCCGTGTCGTCGTTCCACCCGCCGCTGCCTCATCGGGGGACGGTGAGACAGGGGACAGGTGGGGTACCTGTGTCGGTCACGGGCAGTCGTTGCCTCCGTCGCTGCGCGCTTCGGAGTCTCGCCAGGTCACCCCATAGGAACGGTATGTCCTACGAAGCGTCGGTGTGCGACCAGCCGCTGACCACGTGTGTGTTGCGTCCGGACACGGATATGCAGTGAATGGTGGACGGCTTCGTATCGATGTGGCAGACAAGGCGAGTAAATCGCTAGAGCTACCTGCGTTGTTCCTGGATGGTAGTTGATACGTGTTCATCCCCAGCGATACGTGTTGGGGTTAGAGTAACAGTTGTCGGTGTTACGCCACACAGCCATGGTCTCTGGCTGGTCGAAGCCTTTAAACACAAGTCGCGATCAGCGTCGGTTCCACGTGATCTGCGGCTGATTGAACCGCAATGACCTATAAAACATATTTGTGGTATCCATCGCAGCTGGAAGGTTCCAGCGATCCAGCGGCTGGTTGAAGACCTTGGTGCATTGGAACATGTAGGCTGCGGTTCTCACACTGGAGACATCCCAGTCGTTGAGCGGCTGGTTGAAGTTGCGGGCGAAGGCGAACATGTGCTGCATATGCGTCACGGAGGAGACATTCCATGTCGATAGCGGCTGGTTGAAGGCGAATGCACACTGAAACATATGGGACATTGTCTTCACAGACGACACGTCCCACCCATCCAGCGGCTGATCGAACTTAATGGCGGACAGAAATACACCGTACATATTTGTGATACTGGAGGTATTCCATGTGCCTATAGGCTGATTGAAGGTTTCTGCGCATAGGAACATCTCTCGCATAGTGGTCACTCTGGAAACGTCCCATCCACTGATGTCATCATTGAAGAACGCGTGATTGTGGAACAGCCTGCTCATGTCGGTTACACGGTGTGTATCCCACAGCGATATGTGCCCATATCGCTCAATGGCCACATCTCGGGTCTTGCACCACAGCTTCACTGCCGTACGAATGCTGGCATTGTCCAACGCCACGACGAGGAAGTCTTTGATCAGTTGGCGTATGCCATACGGCAATAATCTTCGACAGTGCAGCTTCACACACCGGAGAAGACACAGGTCCACGAGATGTACCAGCTGACGACAGTTCATGACCACTTTCGATGGTTTCTGTTGCCACCAAGTCTCGTTCTCGTTCCCGGTGGTGGTCAAATCACATCGCTATGGGTCCAAGTAATGTCTGCAGACACATCTGACACATGCGACATGTGACATGTGCGATGCGACATGTGACAAATGACATCTCCTGTCTCCTCGTCTCCCCACCCAATGGCCGGGAGAGTTGTGCAGCGCCGTCAATAGTCATACATTGTGTAAGTTTACTACCTTTCGATGGGAAGGAGGATTAGATGCCATTACCCCCCTACCCCTATCGGCAAGTTTACGATTCCAGACTGACGGGAGGGTCGGGTCACTGACCGGCTGACGCTTACCTTTACGTGCTTACCCTTCACATTTACAAACGGTTATTATTTACCGCGATAGTGCATATTGCTGACGTAGAAAGGCCTACTCAAGCGGAAGGTACTCGTACGAGACCGTATGATAACGTCAATTGAGCATTCTGAAAACGGATCTGAGAGGTAGACAGAGACCTACCAAACAACCTCCATCCTCCCTCTCCATGGTCAGACAGGGTCTCTCTCTCTCCTGACACTCGCAAGAGGGTTGGACATATCGGTCAGTGACATGCACACCGTACATCGTTACATGCACCTAGCTCGTCTACAGCCACAGACAGTGTTCTCGCCAGTAGCAACGACAGACCAGTGTCAGACAGACAGACAGACAGACACATGTCCAGTCAGACACGGTGGGGACAGGTAGCGTACGAGGTGGGAGAGGGAGGCGAACCACCACGTCACTGCGACGTACGGACAGACGGTACCGTGTCCCAACGGGTCGTGTCCACCACCTCACCGCCATACAAATACCATGGCTGTGCGCCACCCCTCCCTCACAGACGTCTTAGATCAGGTTACAGTTATTGCACAACGTATACCACACGTATACTCAGTGCCGCGCATCGCAGACGACTGCACAAGCTCTCCAGTACACCGGCGTATACATGGATAGTGTCAGCTGCTATGATACCCTACGTATAGACGGACGACAGCCCGCCCACCCGAACATATCATGTGTATCGGTACGATGCGACACTCTCCACGAGTCTAATGGCTGGTTGAACGACGTGGCGCTTATAGTCCATGTCAGTTACATTGGTCACATCCCACATGTCCAACGGCTGGTTGAACGAGACTGCTCCATGAAACATGAAGCACATATTCGTCACTTGGCTGACGTTCCATGTCGACAATGGCTGGTTGAACGCCTCTGCTCCTGAGAACGTACAACGCAAATTTGTGCAGTGCCTGACGTCCCATGTATCCATTCGTCCCAACGGTCGATTCGGTCATTGAACGTCGTCTCTTTAAAGAGCCCGGCCATATCGGTCACCGTGCGAACATCCCAGTCGTTGATATCGCCGTAGCGATCATACGCGGTGGCTCTGTCGCTGCACCACAACCGCACTGCCGCTCGTAGCGTCTCGACACCCAGGCATAGTCCTTGATCATCTGTCGCACGCCAAACGGTAGCACACGACCTCTGCAACGGCTATTTACCCCGCGGTACAGACACAAGTCCACTACCACTGCGATGGGACGGTCGGTGGGACGTCCATGGCCCGAAGGTTGTGAGGGGATCATGGCCTGTGTATCGAAGACCATCGCAGGAGAGCAGCACACATCCCTTGCCAGGGAACTCATGGCTTGCATGGTACAATGGTTGTACCATGCAAGCCATGAGTTCCCTCTTTCGGTAATAGATATCTTGCCGCTGACAGATGTAGTGGCTCCATTCCAGTCGTAGCGAGACCTGGTGGAGCGATGAGCTGTGGGCGGTGAGCGGTGACCGTGGTGCGGCGCTGTGGTCGTGTACCATCAGATGGGTGTGGAATGGCAAAGATAGCTGCCATGTATACGAGGTGGAAGGTACAGATGGACGTCGGTACAACCGTCTGAGAGAACGCCACGGTTATGTACACCAAGGTTAATTAAGAAGGTATCGCGTACGCATGATGATGATGGCGTTGACAGACGTGTACAGTGATTGACTCTACCCATCGATATATGTTCCTATCTCAGATGAACCAAAGAGCACCCAGCCGTTTCACGTCTCACCGTGCGGGGGGTGGGCTGCGACTCCTCGTGCGATCGGTCGCATAGGTCGGTGGCCAGTGCTGTCAGTGTTACTATGCATCGTCACTGTGAGACATACTGCGAACGTTGTCTATTTCCCTTGGCAAAGGTTCACTGGCTATTGCTCAGCCATGGCCCGTAGGGAACTGTTCCACCTCGTCGACTTGTGCCTTCTCCACAGCACAGACAGGCTTCGTCAATGTGTGTTGCCGTATGACATCCGTCAACTGATCAAAGCCTTTCTGGGGGCACTGGACAATGTCAGTATTCGCACAGCCGTGAAGATGTGGTGTGAAAACCGCGAGGAAGCCATCGCTCGCTACGGTCACATCTCTCTGTGGGATACACATCGTGTGACCGACATGAGCAAACTGTTTTACGGTCAACAGTCCTTCAACGACGACATCAGTGGATGGGACATGTCCAAGGTGACCACTTTGAGTTACATGTTTCAGTGCGCGAAGGCCTTTAATCAGCCTATAGGCACGTGGAATACCTCCAATGTCACAGATATGAGCTATTTATTCTATTTCGCGGTCACCTACAACCAGCCATTACAAGACTGGGACGTGTCGTCTGTCACGAGTATGGAGAACAGTTTGGGCGGGGCGATAGCCTTCAACCAGCCGCTGTCGACGTGGAATGTCTCATCGGTGACGAATATGGGGTTTACGTTTTTGCTTACCAATGCATTTAATCAGCCCCTCAACGACTGGGATGTGGCTCGGGTGGAATCCACAAACTACATGTTCTACCGTGCAAGGGCGTTCAACCAGCCGCTTGATCGGTGGCATCTCGCTGCAGCCACTGAAATCTCCGGTATGTTTGAGGATACCAGTGCGTTCAACCAGCCACTGGTGTCGTGGAACGTCGCGTCCATCGCACAAAAGAAGGAGGTGTTCCTACACGCCGTCGCCTACCAGCAGCCGGATACCATGGCGATATGGCGGGCGGGTGGGTACAGCGACTGACATCCTTTGAAGTACCGTCATCCGTTGACGAAACGCTGCGGTCGGTGACGTGGTGTACACCACCGTAGATCGCGATCGTAGGCGCTGCTACCCTACCAGAGGTCCACCGTCATCGATCTCGTCTACAGTGAGGTGGGTGCGAAGGCCTCACTGCCTCCGTTGCGAATGCTGATGCTCCCTCCCTGCAGTTGGCCACATAGCCACATGTGTCTCAGAGGCACATAGAGCTGCTCGCGTTTCCAGCCCTTGTGGACGCACAGTGTACCAGATGCACCCGTTGTGTCGTGGTGTGTCCTGTCCTGTAACTACACAGCGTTGAGAATCGCTATTGGCAAAAAGCCTTGGCATGCCGTGGGCTGACGTAACGCCATCCATTCCATGTCTGTAAGAAAGAAAGAAATGACGTCACCATGTACTTGGAAATAGAGAAGCACTACCGCTCGCATCGCCCCATGTCCGGTGGAGCTGGTGGTGTGGCACGCCTAAGCATCATTGGCACTCGACAAAGTCCACAATCGCACTACAATGGACCTCAGTGGCACTAGAGAGCCTATCGTTCATATGGTGGAAGCAAGATGTGCGAAAACAATGGCCGCTTATGCACACAGCAGCAGGGAACCTCTGTAGTGTGTGTAGTCCGTATAGTCTGTGTAGTCTGTGTAGTTTGTGTAGTCTGTGTCTGGGTAGTCAGTGTGTCTCTGAGGCAGGGACGACAGACGGACCACACTCCTCCTCCACGGTGACCGTGTGTCCTGTCACAGATCCTTGTCGCCAGTCACCAGCCGCGGGAAGCGACCGCGACTTGTGGAGACCTTCGCCTCGTCTGATTCGTGAGTCACTATGAATGACCACCACCATGAATCACCGCGATCTCTTCCACCTCATCGACCTATGCCTCCTCCGCACTTCGGGGTTGTACTGTGGGCGAGTGTTGCCGTATGGCATCCGTCAACTGATCAAAGACCTCCTCGTTCATCCGCTGAACAACGACAGTATTCGTACAGCCGTCAACCTGTGGATAGAACACCGCGAAGACGCTATCGCTCGCTATGGCCACATCTCGCTGTGGGATACACATCGTGTGACCCATATGAGTGGGCTGTTTTACGGACAAAACCGCTTCAACGACGACATCAGTGGATGGGACGTGTCGAAAGTGACCACTTTGCAGAGCATGCTCTGGGGCGCTAAGGCGTTCAACCAGCCTGTAGGCACATGGAATACCTCCAATGTCACCGACATGAGCGCTTTGTTTGGTTTCGCAGCTTCCTTCAACCAGCCATTGAGAGACTGGGACGTGTCGTCTGTCACCAATATGGAGAGCATGTTTAGTGCTGCATTCGCCTTCAACCAGCCGCTGTCGAACTGGAATGTCTCCTCTGTGACGACAATGACGTTTATGCTTGCCAATACCAATGCATTCAACCAGCCGATTAACGACTGGAATGTGTCTCGGGTGCAAACCACATACGGAATGTTCCAATTTGCAATGGCGTTCAACCAGCCGCTCGATCGGTGGAACCTCGCTGCCGCAACTGCGATATCGTTAACGTTTTACAATACCTCTGCGTTCAACCAGCCGCTGGTGTCGTGGAACATCGCATCGATTCCTCAGAAGCAGAGAGTGTTCCTAGACGCTATCGCCTTCCGTCAGCCGGAGACGATGACCATGTGGCGGGCTGCAGGGTACAACGACTGACGGACGACCTGTCGGCTTCTCTTCGATAGATCACCGATGGGCGTGGCGCCCTCTGTTCACTAACCACGATGTTTGTGACGTACCTACTCGTTGGTAGATGGTACATTAACACCGACGGTGTAACGGTGCACTAACTCTTCATTGATCTCGTGTACAGTCCGGTGGCTTCGGTTTGCAGGCGATTGCTTACATCTCTGTGGGGTGTATTTGACGGACTGTAACTCCCTCGCATCAGCTTTTATTTAAGGTCGCTTTAGGCGATGCGACGATGCAAACGATCGACTTTTCATGTGTGAGACAAAGGCTTAGCTGCAACGAGTGACTGTGCAGGCTCGGAAGGGTAGCACGCACAAGGTGAAACTGCCCAGCGTCTGCTGAGTGTGGTCCTGCCATTGTCCATGGGACATACTAATGACGTCACTGTCGTAGCGAAAGGACGCGTATGAACCCGCATACACCTGTTCGTGTACCGACAAGAATAGTTCACGTACAGTGCAGAACCCATCTGCGGTGCGATGGTCCGCTAGAAGGGCCAGCGGAGACTGGATGGGGTGTTAGCTGCTGTAGCCAGAGGCGCGCCATACTTCCATGGTCTCTGGCTGGTGGAAGGCTGGTACAGACATGTTGCTTTCTGGGAATCGCGGTGACGTTCCACGAGGTCAGCGGCTGATTGAACCTCATCGCTTCAAAAAACATATATCCGTTGCAGCTGAAAGGTGCCAGCGATCCAGTGGCTGGTTGAAACTCTGCGTGTTGGCGAACATTCCACCCATATGCGTCACCGATGACACATCCCAGGTCGACAGCGGCTGGTTGATTGTGTGCGCACAAAGAAACATATGCGACATAACCGCAACAGACGACACGTCCCACTCATCCAGCGGCTGGTTGAACTGTGATGCTACCCAGAATAAGCATTCCATATCGATGACATTGGAGGTATTCCATGTACCGATAGGCTGATTGAAGGACACAGCATCGGCGAACATCTCACTCATCGTCGTCACCTTCGACACGTCCCATCCACTGATGTCGTCGTTGAACAGTCGTTGAGTGCCAAACAGCCTGCTCATGTCGGTCACAAGGTAGGTATCCCACAGAGAGATGTGGCCATACAGCTGAATAGCAGAGTCTTGGTTCTCACACCACAGCTTTACTGCCGCACGAATGCTGGCATTGTCCAACGCCCCCAGAAAGTCCTTGATCATTTGGCGTATGCCATACGGCAACACTCGTCGACAGTGCAGCTCCACACACCGGAGAAGACACAGGTCCACGAGATAGAACAGTTCCCGACGCTTCATGGTTCTGTGCCGTCTGCAGTCGTCCGTTGATCTGTAGGAATCACTCGGCGACTGTGACTGTGACTGTGACCAGGCGATGGCTCGGTCACGCGGCGGGGTCGACGCCGCCGTGTGTCTGTCAGTGGACAGCTGTGTGTCGGTCGGTGGTGACGACAAGTGACAAGTGACAAGTGACAAGCTGTCAGACGGGGGACTCACCGCACCTCTGTACCAGGTCCGATCGGTGGCGAAGGTGGGCGTACTGGCTGATGAACTGATGTGGAGATGTGCTTGCCCAGGACGTGTTCTCTTACCCTACCCTACACCGCCTCTCACAGACCGTCTTGCTGTAGACCGATACCCAGACATACACTGTAGGTGCTACGGTCCGCCTGGAGTAGGCCTTTACTACGCCAGCCGTAGGGGGGAAACGAGTAACATTAGCCAACGGTCCTCGTTGGAGACCGTATGATAACGTCGATGGAACACCATGCAAATAACAGTGGTAGGCCCCTTGTACATGGGAATACCATGGCTGTGCACCACCCCTCCCTCGCAGACGTCTTAAATCAGGTTGCCGTTACCAAACAACGTATATCACACGTAAACTCAGACTGCATCAGCTCTCCGGTTCACCGGTGGATGGTGTCCGCCGCTAAGATATCTCCCGTATAGGCAGACGATGGCTCGCCGACTCGAACATAAACTGCATATTAGTGCTCGGCGACACCCTCCACCTGTCTAGCGTCTGGTGAAAGGACGTGGCACCATAAAACATGTAGCGCATATCAGCCACATTGCCCACATTCCACCTGTCTAACGGCTGGTTGAATGAGACCGCTCCATAGAACATGCCAAACAAAATCGTCACCTGGCTCACGTTCCACCTGTTTAAGGGCTGATTAAACGATGTTGCTTCATAAAACATGTCGCTCATGTTGGTGACCCGACTCACATCCCACGTTTCTAAGGGCTGATTGAACGATGTGGCTATGGTGAACATGTATCGCATATCCGTGATGTGACTCCAATCCCACGAGGACAACGGCTGATTGAACGATATCGCTCTATGAAACATCGATTGGGCCGTTATGAAGTGCCTCACGTTCCAAGTGTCCAACGGTTGGTTGAAATGGGTCGCGAGGCGGAAGAGTTCTTTCATCGAGGTGACGTTGCGCACGTCCCAACGGTCGATACGGTCATTGAACGTCGTTTCCTTAAAAAGCCCGGTCATATCGGTCACCTTGCTCACATCCCAGTTGTTGATATCGCCGTAGCGACGATACGCGGTCGCTCTGTCGCTGCACCACAACTGCACTGCCGCTCGTAGCGTCTCGTTGTCGAACGACACCCAGGCATAGTCCTTGATCATCTGTCGCACGCCAAACGGCAGCACGTGACCTCTGCAACGGTCGTTTACCACGCGATACAGACACAAGTCCAACACCACTGCGATGGGACGGTCGGTGGGACGTCCATGGCCCGAAGGTCGTGAGGGGATCATGGCCTGTGTATCGACGATCGCAGGAGAGCAGCACACATCCCTTGCCAAAGAACTCATGGCGTGCATGGTACAATGCATAGTACAGCTCGTTCTGTAATAGATCTTCTGCCGCTCAGTGATGGAATGGATCTATTCCAGTCGTTGCGAGACCTGGTGGAGCGTGTGTGTGGTGCTGTGGTCGTGTACCATCAGGTGGACTGGAGATGTCAGAGATGGCTGCCATGTCTACTGGTGGGAGGTACATATGCCAGTCGGTACAACCGTCAGAGAGAATGTCCCGGTTGCGTACACCCAGGTGAGTATGGGACTTGTACCAGAAAGCCGTTTCAGAAAGCGACGGACGTGTCGGCTGGACACGTGTGATGCATTGGCTATGGTGTACCGAAAGGGTCAGTACGACAGAGCTGCTGCAGAAACTGAAATTATCGGATAAGAGTTATCGACAAGTGTGCATACTGAAATTATCAATCCGCAAGTGTGCTTCCTCCTCAAGTCTCACGATACACAGACGAATAGGTGATCCATTTACCTACATGACGACACTCCGTGTTGTCATTGAGCTGGTATTCCGTCTTCTATCGATCACGTAAGAGGTGAATGTAATGAAAGAACGCAATATACGACGCGATATATGCGCCACTACTACTCGCAGTAGCGGGAAGAGCGTCTGCTCGTACACGCAGGTGTAGCGATCGCGAATAAGCATGGAATGGTGAACGGCGTCGTATCGATGTTGCAGGCAACGCCATTTCTTTTTATTGAAATGCAGTGTCAAAGTTACGTCTGATGGACGACTCACATTCTCCCCTGTATTCGCGGCAGTGCACATCAACGGTCGAGATAGTAGTGTGTCCTTGCCAACCCATGGACCGACACACCTGTTGGTGTCAACAGGTGTACGTACAGTGATACACTCTACCCATCGATATATGTTCCTATCTTAGATGAACCAAAGAGCATCCAGACGTTTCAAGTCTCACCGTGCGGGGGGTGGGCTGCGACTCCTCGTGGGATCGGTCGCATAGGTCGGTGGCCAGTGCTGTCAGTGTTACTATGCATCGTCACTGTGATACATACTGCGAACGTTGTCTATTCCCTGTACAAAGGTTCACTGGCTATTGCTCAGCCATGGCCCGTAGGGAACTGTTCCACCTCGTCGACTTGTGCCTTCTCCACAGCACAGACAGGCTTCGTCAATGTGTGTTGCCGTATGGCATCCGTCAACTGATCAAAGACTATCTCGGGGCACTGGACAACGACAGTATTCGCACAGCCGTTGACCGGTGGTTCGAGAACCGCGAAGCAGCCATCGACCGCTATGGCCACATATCTTTGTGGGATACACATCGTGTAACCGATATGAGCAGGCTGTTTGACGATCAACGATCCTTCAACGACGACATCAGTGGATGGAACGTGTCCAAGGTGACCACTCTGAGTCACATGTTCTATCTAGCCAACACCTTCAATCAGCCTATAGGCACGTGGAATACCTCCAATGTCACAGACATGAGCCATCTATTTTATTTCACAGATTCCTTTAACCAGCCGTTGGAAGACTGGGACGTATCGTCTGTCACAGATATGGGGTGCATGTTCGATGGTGCACACGCCTTCAACCAGCCGCTGTCGACGTGGAATGTCTCTGCTGTGACAGATATGCACTTAATGTTCGCCTCTACAAATGCGTATAACCAGCCGCTCAACGACTGGGATGTGTCTCGAGTACAATCCGCATACTACATGTTCCGCAGTGCAAGCGCGTTCAACCAGCCGCTCGACCGGTGGACCCTCGCTGTAGCCACGGATATCTCCTATATGTTTGCTTTTGCCTGTTTGTTCAACCAGCCGCTGGTGTCGTGGAACGTCGCATCGATTCCTAAGAAGCAGGAGGTGTTTAACCGCGCTGTCGCCTACCGTCAGCCGGAGACGATGGCGGTATGGCGGGCCGCAGGGTACAGCGACTGACTGACGACCTGTCGGCTTCTCTTCGATAGATAACCGATGGGCGTAGCGCCCTCTGTTCACTACCGACGATGTCTGTGACGTACCTACGCGTTGGTAGATGGTACATTGACATCGACGGTGTAACGGTGCCCTAACTCTTCACTGATCTCGTGTACAGTCCGGTGGCTTCGGTTAGCAGGCAATCGCTGACATCTCTATGGGGAGTGTTTGTGTCGGACAGTGTAGGCTCCGAAGGCTAACATGCACTGGGTATAGCTGCCCAGCGTCTGCTAGGTAATGACTGTCGTGATGATGACATGTGACATGTGACATGTGACATGTGACACCCGACGACTCGAAAAGGCCAATGCCGCCATAGACATGAGGCCATGGACGGATGACCGCGACTGACGACCTGTCGGTATCGCTTCAGGAAACGCCATTGTGTGAGGGTTATCGCTGTCCTTGTTGCCTCCGACGTGTTCGACAGCTGTCGGTACCACACAACCGCCAGACGATGGACGCCTCACATTCTCCCTTGTATTATCTCAGCTAAATCTTCTCCAACCAATACTTATGCCCATCAACGGTCGAGACAGTAGTGTGCCCTTGCCAAACCAATGGACCGACACACCTGTGGGTGTCAACAGGTGTACGTACAGTGATGGACTCTACCAACCAATATGTGTTCCTATCTCAGATGAACCAAAGAGCATCCAGCCGTTTCACGTCTCACCGTGCGGGGGGTGGGCTGCGACTCCTCGTGGGATCGGTCGCATAGGTCGGTGGCCAGTGCTATCAGAGTTACTATGCATCGTCACTGTGATACATACTGCGAACGTTGTCTATTCCCTTGGCAAAGGTTCACTGGCTATTGCTCAGCCATGGCCCGTGGGGAACTGTTCCATCTCGTCGATTTGTGCCTTCTCCGCCGCACAGACAGGCTTCGTCAATGTGTGTTGCCGTATGGCATCCGTCAACTGATCAAAGACTATCTCGGGGCACTGGACAACGACAGTATTCGCACAGCCGTCAAGCTTTGGTGTGAGAACCGCGATGAGGCCATCGCTCGTTATGGCCACATCTCTCAGTGGGATACCCACCGTGTGACCGATATGAGCAGACTTTTTTATGGTCAAAATCGTTTTAATGACGACATCAGTGGATGGGACGTGTCAAAGGTGACCACGTTAAGTCACATGTTCTACACCACATACGCCTTCAATCAGCCTATTGGCACATGGAATACCTCCAATGTCACAGATATGAGCGCTTTATTCCACTTCGCAGTCTCCTTCAACCAGCCGTTGGAAAACTGGGACGTGTCGTCTGTCACGTATATTGGTGACATGTTTTGCCATGCCAAAGCCTTCAACCAGTCACTGTCGACGTGGAATGTGTCTTCTGTGACGGAGATGTGGTTTATGTTTTCCTCCACGAGAGCGTTTAACCAGCCGCTTAATGACTGGGATGTGTCTCGGGTGCAATCCACAGCATACATGTTCAGCGATGCAAGTGTGTTTAACCAGCCGCTCGATCGGTGGAACCTCGCTGCCGCCACTGACATCTCGTGCATGTTTGAGAATATCCGTGCCTTCAATCAGCCGCTGGTGTCGTGGAACGTTGCATCTATCGCAAAGAAGCAGGATGTGTTTTACGGCGCCATCGCCTACCGTCAGCCGGAGACTTTGGCAGCGTGGTACAGCGGCTGATAAACGCTCAGTGGGCGTGCCGCCGTCTCAAAACTACCCACCGCGGTCGGTGACGAAGCTATCGCTACCTCTGCATCAGCCTGTGGTCGTCGGAACAACGTTGTTAGATGGCATAGCCATGCGATGGTGTGACAGGGATGCATAGATTACTGTACTCGTAGCTGCCACACCACTCTTGTAACCAGTACACCAGCCTACACCGCTTCCCTCGTACCGTACCGTGGAGCTGCGGTGGATCCGTCGTAGGACGGATCACGACGTACCGCTGAGGATCACGACGACGAGGAAATGCCTTCGCCCAATGTGAAGTCGTCGATCTTGGCGAAAGTCATCGAGTACGCCCAGCCGTATATTGCTGGCCCTAGGTTGGCATGGTACCGTTGGAGTTGGTGTGGTCGTACCCGACAATGCCGCTGACTCCATAGTGTGTGTTTGTCTACTACAGCCATTGCATTCGGCCAACATGATGGAGGTGGTCCAAGAATGGTACGCAAGCTTCGTAGTCGTCGACCAAGACGTGCTGTTTGAGCTCATTCTCGCGACCAACCACTTGTTCCACAAGCGTTTCTAGACGCTAGACGCCAGAAGAGGAGGCGCAAGTACGCGAGGAAACCAAGTGGGCGGAAGAAGCTTACTTAAATTTACTTTACTTGAATAAATAATTTACTTGGTAATGTACTTGAAAAAATAGTCTTTTCACACTGTATCGCACACACCGGGCATAATAAACGTTGCCTTGGCGCATGAACTCAACGCGGGTCAGCGTATGTCTGTTACCATGCACAACGTCCTCGCTGTCCTCGACGTCTCGTCAGTACCGATACGATGTTGAACCACCGACACGTCGTCTGTAGAGCGTAACGTCGGTGCCTGAAGCCTGGTACAACCCGTTGTCAATGCCAACTAAATTTGCGTCTCGACATCACCACCTTAACGTCTGGATACCACGTCGACATACGTTTTGCAACCCCATGTACATCGGGGGATACGGATATCCCAGTGTATCGAAAGAACAGACCAGCTATGTATCGATAAGTGCACTCATGGTGCCGTCACGGACCCACCACCAGCCACCAGTGGTGCCGTTGACGACAAACGACACCTCGACCCTCACCACCCCGCCGACAAACGACAAACTCAAGGACAAACAAACGGACGGACCCCACTCCTTCTCCACACGGTAACTGTGTGTTCTGCTGGCCCAACGCCGTGCCGCATCAACCGTCGAGTCGAAACAGCACAACAAATACCCCACGATGCAGCACTGTGATCTCTTCCAACTCATCGACCTGTGTCTTTATCGCTCAGTGGAGTTGTTCTGTGGGCGAGTGTTGCCGTATGGCGTGCGGCAACAGATCAAAGTCTTCCTCGTTCTGCCGCTGGACAATGTCAGCCTTCGCTCGGTGGTGGAGTTGTGGATGCAAGACCGAGCTACTGCTGTCACTCGCTATGGGCATTTCTCTCTGTGGGATACACATCGTGTGACCGACATGAGTCAACTGTTTGCCGATCAGGTATCCTTCAACGACGATATCAGTAGATGGGACGTGTCGAAAGTGACGACGATGCGGAAGATGTTCCATACCGCTGAAAGTTTCAATCAGCCTATCGGTGGATGGAATACATCAAACGTCATAGATATGAGCGAGCTCTTCGATCACGCCACAAGCTTCGACCAGCCGTTGGCTGGTTGGGACGTGTCCTCCGTGCGGGATATGGAGTTTATGTTCTGCAAAACAAGCAGATTCAACCAGCCATTATCGACGTGGAATGTCTCTGCTGTTACAAAGATGAGATTCATGTATGCCTTCACGGATACGTTCAACCAACCCCTCGGTGACTGGGATGTTTCGCGGGTGGAGAACTTCTCTTGCATGTTTACTTGTACCGAGGCGTTCAACCAGCCACTGGACAGCTGGAACGTGGCAGCGAAAGCAGAAATACTACTTATGTTCGGGGAGGCAGCCTCCTTCAACCAGCCGCTGCTATCGTGGAACATCTCCACCTTACTGTGCCATCAGAATGTGTTTAAAGACGCCTGGGCCTTTAATCAGCCACAGACCTTGGCGGCGTGGCGGTCGGCAGGCTTCGCCGACTAAAGCAACAGTAGCTGTAGTGGACTGTCGATTGTCTACGTATCGAAGCAACAACCACACGACCACCTATCTGTTGCCCAAGCAAACGGCATACATTGGCGCATGCAAACGTTGCCGTGCCGTATAAACGTGTTTTGGTCAACAGGGCATTGCCCCTGCGTCCCATCATGAGAGCCTGCAATTAATGTACTCGTAGCTGCCACACCCCACCTGCTACACCGCTTCCCTCGTACCGTACCGTGGAGCTGCGGTGGATCCGTCGTAGGTCGCTGCGGACCACTGCCACTCGG
>SMOI01000217.1:44378-54579 GCA_008000375.1 Poteriospumella lacustris
GTAGCCAACGGTTGGTTGAACGCCGTGCATCCACCAAACAGATAACTCATATTGGTGACGCGACGGACGTCCCAGGTGTCCAGCGGCTGGTTGAACAGGGCCGCCTCATTGAACATCTCTTTCATGGTGGTGACGCGACTCACGTCCCACGAGGACAACGGCTGGTTGAAGGACACCGCCCCGACAAACATGTGGTTCATCGCCGTGATGTGGCCGACGTCCCAGCTGGACAACGGCTGATTGAACGCGGCGGCGCGGCAGAATATGCAACTCATGTTGGTGACGTGACTCACGTCCCACGAGGACAACGGCTGGTTGAACCCTTCGGCGAGGCAAAACATGTTGTTCATATCCGTGACGCTATGCACGTCCCAGGCGTTTAAGGGCTGGTTGAACGACGAAGCGCGTGAGAACATGCAGCTCATGTTCGTTACGCGACTCACAGCCCACGTGTCCAGCGGCTGGTTGAACTGCATCGCACTGGCAAACATATGATCCATCGAAGTGACATTGTGGACATCCCAACGATCGATGCGATCGTTGAACTTGGTGCCCCTGAAGAGCGAGGCCATATTGGTGACCGGGCTCACGTCCCAGTCGTTGATATCTCCGTACTGCTGCCGTGCGCTCGCTTGGTCAAAGCACCATTGGCTGACAGCCCGCTTTAACGTCTCGTTGTCGAATGAAACCCAGGCATAGTCCTTGATCAGCTGTCGTACCCCAAACGGTAAAACTCGACCACCGCACCGTTCGGTCACCACTCGGAACAGACACAAATCTACCACCATCGGACGATGATATGCACTGCGCGACTCATCGATCAGTGCGCATTGTGCCGACATGGTTGCCACTCTCAACACGTTGCGGATGATGTACTGTGAACTAATGTGGTAGGAAATCTATTGTCTATCTGGTATCGTCGTCGGATCTTTGGATCTTTGGTCGACAGATGCGTGCGTACTCCTTCTTTACAGTGGATGATCATACAAATGCCGAAGTACACGGTTCGTATGTACTGCCGCAGTTCTGCTGCTGCAGCTTGAGAGCTTGAGCTGCTGCACATGTGGGGAATCTGCGGAGATCTGTGTCTCTACACTGCCAGCGGCGCGGAGAGGAGAGGAGAGGAGAGAGAGGAGACCGCGGCTGTAATCATCCACTCACAAACAGTGGTCCAGGTTGTATTTAAGGTCACGTGCCTTCGCTTCCACCGAAGTTTGTAATGCGGAGACTTATAAGTAAGTCGTGCTGGGTTTGTAAGTTGTAAGCACACCTACCAAAGTCGGCGACGTGTGTCGCAGCGTTTGGCGGTTTCAGATGAATGCCAGCATGGAATAGCAAGCAACAACTAGACAACCATAAAAGTATTGGCAAGACCACGTGGTCAACGTTCGCTGTATCCTTTGGGTGGTTTCTTCCTCGTGAGCCTCCTGTCAAATGAGTTGGCGAAGGGAGCAATTTGTATTAAGCTTTATCGCTGGGTTTCGACATCAGAACAACCATCTACTAGGTCACTCCTCCGAAGGGATTCAAGTGACCGTGATCTCGACGACATCCAGTACTACTGTTGGCGAGGTAGCCTTCTTTGTCCAACTACCAGCCGATGTAGCTGACGTTCGCTTGGCGGATGTGATGCCACCGGGCGCAAGTGTGCATGAAAGAGAGTTCATTCTTCACGCCGGCAATAACCTGTTCTTCGAGTTTACGACCAAAGGAGGAAACAATATCCACCTGTCCGATGGGACCCAACCGAGCTATATCGAGACGAAAGCTGACTTCCACGCTCAAATCCAACGGGGCGAGACAGACTTCCAGTACCCCGATGATGACTCTACAGCTGCAACTGGCCGATCGGTACTGATTCTAGTGTTCAACGGAGCTGATCCTGCACGCGTTAGACCCCATTTTCAAAGCTGCTTGGCCCGTTCTTGGCGGGGTATTGGTGGGGTCGAGCGTGTTCGCTAGTTGTGAGTTAATTTCACGATGGGATCTAAGCGTACGACTGCGGGAAGCGGAGGCAGCAAGAATCGACGCTGAACATCGCGCCCGAGAAGAGCACACGAGCAAGATTGGCTGTCGAAGCAGCACTGGCCAGAGTCTTAGCTGATCGGAAATGAAACGTTACCCTCGCCTGTATGGCATTCCTTGTTGTACAAATATCAACCAATCAATCGTTATTGTTGTCATTGCTTGTCTCTTTGGTTGCTGTAACAATCGCATAGTAAATCTACACATATTACTACTGTAGAAGGATACGTGTACCAAAGGGTGAAAGGATGTTCTCTTGCATTACATGGACTTTACAGTATGTACGACATGGCTCTACTGTGTGACATGGCTCTGATGCCACATGGATCCGAACACGTTGGCAAAGGCTGCGACTGTCTCTCACCACGGACTACAGTATGCAGTGTACCGACCGAAGGACCAGACCGGGGCTGCTGTCGGTCAGTCTGACTGACGGACCACCATTCAACGGGACGCACTCAGACAGAGATGCCCCAGTCTCTTCGTCTGAACGGTACGGTACGGTACGGTACCCATACGCCATCCCCCGTTTCGTTAGCCTAGATGTAGACCACGCTTACATATAGGTCACATGCTCACTTGTGGAGGTCCAGAAGGGTCGCCAATCGGATCCATCGCTTCGGTGTAGCGGCATCACAGGGGGGCTTCCTTCACTGGTGGGATTATGCACTGTACCTGGACTTTACAAGTTCTACACTACCGTCTTTGCAACGCCTCTGGCAACGACTGTCGAAACGATGTCGCTCCCTCTAATATTCCTCTACTGTACACGTCAAGACGTATATCCTTCATGTCCAACGGCTGGTTGAACGAAGAGGCCCCGTGAAACAAGTCGCTCATATCAATGACCTTTGTTACATGCCATGCTGCTAGCGGCTGGTTGAACGACCTGGCACCATCGAACATCTTACACATGCTGGTCACCTGACGTACATCCCACGTGTCCAGTGGCTGGTTAAACGACTCGGCCTCATGAAACATACCCGCCATATTGGTCACTTGTCGGACGTCCCACGTGGACATCGGCTGATTGAATGACCACGCACCACTGAACATGAAATTCATAGCTGTGACTTGGCTCACATTCCAATTGGCCAGTGGCTGGTTAAACGTTGTGGCGTCACAAAACATACCCCCCATATTGGTGACACAACCAACCTCCCAGGAAGACAACGACTGGTCAAACAATGAGGCACCATAAAACATACTGCCCAATGTCGTCACTTGACTCACGTCCCACGTGTCCAACGGCTGGTTGAACACCGTCGCATTGAAGAACATTTCCTCCATCGAGGTGACGTTCCGCACGTCCCAACGGTCGATGCGATCGTTGAACGTAGTACCTTCAAAGAGCCGAGACATATCCGTCACCTGGCCCACGTCCCAATCGTTGACATCTCCGTACCGTTGTACGGCCACCGATCGGTCGTCGCACCACAACTTCACCGCCTCTCGTAGCGTATCGTTGTCGAATTGTGGACGGTGCGTACGACCTGTGTCATCGGCTCGTGCTTCAGCAGTCGTCACGGTGGTGGACATGGGTTGTAGTTTGATGGGATGCTTTCAGATGAAACTGGTACCGATCATTTGACTGTCCAGTGCTTCCTTCATCCGATATAGACAATTGTTGGGCATCTCGACGATCGATCGGACGTTGATCAATGCATGACGTACAGCTGGAGGTCGGTTCCAGGCCTACATCTGTTGTCAGTTCAGAGTCACGAATGTACCATGGCCTGCGGTACCAGTGGCAGCTGGGCAGCAGTTCCCAGCGACCGCATCGAAGGTACTCGACGATATAGCCACGGGAACTGGACAATCCTGTGGGCAGTTTCTTAAGAAGCATCCAGTCACAGAGACCCCAATGTCCGCCCTGCTGACCTCTGCAGCACTCACTCGCACTGACCCTCCGATCACCACGTTGGTGGAGCAGTGTCTCTATCGCGCGGTGACTGAACGATGTGGAGGCCGCATTTTGCCGTTTGGTGTGCGACAGATGATCAAGGACTATGTCTTTGTGAAATTCGACAACGATACGCTACGAGAGGCAGTGCAGCTGTGGTGCGGTCAACGAGCGGTGGCCTTACAACGGTACGGGGACATCAACGATTGGGACGTGAGCCAGGTAACGAATATGGCCAACCTCTTCCGCAATTCCACATTCAACGATCGCATCGACCGTTGGGACGTGCGGAACGTCACCTCGATGAGCCACATCTTTTACTGTGCGACACGCTTCAACCAGCCGCTGGTCACGTGGGACGTGAGTCAAGTGACGAGGATGAACAGCATGTTTACTTTTGCCTCGTCGTTTGATCAGTCTCTGTCCACGTGGAATGTGCGACGTGTCACTAACATGGCCGGTTTGTTTTGTGGTGCCACGGCGTTTAACCAGCCACTGGCCAGTTGGAACGTGAGCCAGGTCACGAGTATGAATAACACGTTCAGTGGTACGTCGTCGTTCAATCAGTCGTTGTCGACGTGGGACGTTGGTCACGTGACCGATATGAGGTGTATGTTTTGCCTCAGTGCGTTCAATCAGCCGCTGGGCACGTGGGATGTGAGCCAGGTGACCAATCTCGAGTCCATGTTTCACGAAGCTTCCTCGTTCAACCAGCCATTAGCCGCGTGGGATGTGAAGGCGGTCACCAACATGAAGTACATGTTTTGCGGAGCCGCATCGTTCAACCAGCCGTTCGACACGTGGGAGGTACGTCATGACGTGGCTTGGGACGAAATGTTGAAGAGAGCGACCTCGTTTCAACAGTCGTTGCCAGAGGCGTTGCGACAACGGTAGTGTAGAGCTTGTACGTCCACTGATGTCGCCAAGTAGAATGCCTCCAAGGCGAACATACAGTAGGGCATTCAAGACGTTGGGGACGAGGTTGAGCGTCGCTATAGCGTATATGTAAGAAGTTCCTACTATACATCCCACGTACAGCTTTCAACGTAATTGAGGTTTTGGCACCCGGTAGAGGGCTGACAAACGACGATATGACCGCCACTGCCGATATCGACGACGTTAAGTAGAGCAGGCCGCAAGACTTGAGGCGCAGACAGCAAGAATCGACGCTGAACATCGCGCCCGTTGCCCTCGCCTTTATTGCATTCCTCGTTGTACAAATATCAATCTTTATGCTTGTCTCCTTATGTGCCAGTATGTTGCTGTAGCTTGCCGTGTATACTACACAAAACGATGTCTGAAACTACTGGTTTAACGTTGCATTCGAAGCACCATTGACAACGTTCAAATACAATTTTGTGGTAAGGGCAACGCGCGGCAGAACGCCGCCACTACGTGAACTCGTCGTTCGCAACGTAGCCGTCCTCTGCTTCGCTTTTCGCATCGCTATCACCGATCGCGCCGTTACCTCAACCAACTCTTCCCAGTCTTCCAGTTATGCACCCGCCAGTGCCAGCACATAGCCATGCTTAGGGCACATGTATGTATGCTTGGAATGTTCAATGGTTGTGTGCAGACGTCGTGTAAGTAACTCGTGCTGGGCTAAAGTAAGTGAATGAATAGGTAAAGTAGGCGACGTGTGTCGCAGCGTCGGGCGGTTTCTGAGCAGCGCACTTGATTGAGGGTGAGTGGGAGGGGCGTCAACAATGGAACTGAATGCCAACATAGAGTAGCAACAATTAGCAATACGTACGAGTATTTAGAGAAGCGCGTGGTCAACGTTCCTTTGGTAAGTTTCTTCCTCGTGAGCCTTCGGTCAAATGAGTTCGATTTCGCGAGGGGAGCAGTTTGTTTCATCGCTGGGTTTCGACGTCAGAACAGCCACCTCATAGGTCACTCCTCCCAAGGGATTCAAGTGACGTTGATCTCGACCACATCAAGTACTGCAGTTGGCGAGGTTGCTTTTTTTGTCCAACTACCAGCAGATGTAGCTGACGTCCGCTTAGCGGATGTGATGCCGCCGGGGACGAGTGTGCATGAAAGAGAGTTCATTCTTCAAGCCGGCGATAACCTGTTCTTCGAGTTGACGACGAAAGGAGGAAACAATATCCATCTGTCCGATGGCACCAAACCGAGCTATATCGAGACGAAAGTTGACTTCCACGCTCAAATCCAACGGGGCGAGACAGACTTCCAGTACCCCGAAGGTGCTTCTACAGTTACATCTGGCCGATCGGTATTGATTTTAGTGTTCAACGGAGCAGATCCGGCACGCGTTAGACCCCATTTTCAAAGCTGTTTGGCCCGTCACAGCGGGGTATTGGTAGGGTCGAGCGTGTTCGCTAGTTATGTGTTAATTTGCCAATGGGATCTAAGCGTACAGCTGCGGGAGGCACAGGCAGCAAGATTTGAGGAGCAGACCGCAAGACTTGAGGCGGAGGCAGCAAGAATCGACGCTGAACATCGCGCCCAAGCAGAGCACACAGCAAGACTTGCTCTCGAAGCAGAACTAGCAAGACTGTTAGCAAATCGGAAATGAAACTTTTACTCTCGCCTTTAAGAGATATCTCCTTGTACAATTATCCATCTGTCTTCGTGATTGTCATTACTTGTCTCTTTGCTTGGCTGTAACTCGCATTGTAAATCTACCGACAGCACAGCCGCAAACGACTGGTATTCGAAGCCAATACTTGACATTGGAGCTGTATCGACTTCGTTTGGTCGGGGCGCCCATTGTGTGTGCCTCAAAAGCAATGACAGTGTAATGTATTTGCCACAGCTAAGCCTCCCTTAATTCCCCCACCCCGCCCCCACCTTGCCGACACAAGGAAGACGGCTGTATGGCAGCACAGCAGGTGAGACCGCGTGAGGGACACGGTACGAGAGTAGCGGTGTGTGTCGCGTAGCGGCGGGTGATGGGGAAACAAACGAATTAATTTACGTCACGAATAGCACACCCAGCAGACCGACGGTATGGATATGGAGATGGGTAGAGCGCGGCGCGAGAAACGCAGACAGAGGTGAGACACGCAAACAGCGAGAGAAAGAGCGAAAGAGAGGCAGTACAGCGAAACCAGCAGACACAGAGAGACAGACACCCAGCGAGAGAAAGAATGGTACGGTCTAGAGAGACAGTAGGAGAAGAACAGCATCGAGAGAAAAGCGAAGTGAAATGAAGTGAAGTGAACGAACTACGAAGAAAGGGACGGGGCCGCCGACGACAACCGCCCGCAGCCGACCCCCGCGAAAGTGACAAAAGCCAAGTGACAAGTGACAAACGACAAGTGGCCGCTGACTCGCCGCGCCGTCGCAGCCGCCGCCGTCGCGAAAGAGCGCCCCCCCCCGCCGCCTTCCCGCTACCGCGGACATTATAACAGATGTCCCCGGATCGATGGAAGCAGAGAGACCGCTACTGAGCCCACCGGAGGAGAGAGACTCACGAGCGACGCAGACGGCGACCGCAGCGGTACCCAGAGGAGCGAGAGAGAGAGAGAGACACACACACACACAGACACACGCAGGAGACCAACAACGGATGAGCAACACACTGCAACACGTAAGGAACGACGAACAACAAACGACCGTGTCGCGACACGGCGGTGCGGAGGTGCGTGTCACAGAGACCGACGGACGCTGTCCTGTTAGAGGTTGTCCTCCGCTGCCGTCGCCGCCACCGACAGCGACGGGGCGCCGCAGCAGGCGCCACGCTCACACGACGACGCCGCCGTCGCCGCGTCGTCGGTCACGTGGCCCTCCGACAGCAGCCGCTGGGCGCTCTCGCTCGTGTCCATCTCCCCCGCGGCGGCGGCGGCGGCAGCGGCGGCAGCCCCCGACGAGGCACCGGTCGCCTTCGCGTGGCAGACGCCGCCCTCGCAGCATGGCCCCGCCGCCTTCTCCTCCTCCGCCCCGTCGCCGAGGACGAGGTGGAAGACGACGTAGCCGGCCGTCAGCCCCAGACAGATCATCGCGAAGAGCTCGGCCGAGTACGTCATCGCCACGAGCATCACGAAATAGCCCACGACCTTGTCCACGCCGAACAGCAGCGTCAGGCCGCCCGCGCGCACCATCGTCGAAGGCCAGGCCGCCGTGAGGCACCAACGACGCACCAACGGCAGCGCCTGCGTCGCCGCCGCCAACAGGAAGACGCCGAGACACGCGAAGCCGAACTTGACGCGCGTGTCGAGCGTCCACGTGTCGAAGAGCAAGTTGACGCAGTCGACGCTCGCGTCGTCCGCGGACGTCCACGCGTCGCCGCCGGTGCCCGGCGGGGGCATCGACTGGAAGCCCTGCATGAACATCGTCGTGCCCCGGCCGACGCAGAACGGCTGCCGCGTCGAGGCCGACGACACGTTCATCGCCATCGACCCGTGGCCGTCGTCGTCGTCGTCGGTGGCGGGCAGCGTCGCGTTGACGCAGGTGGGGCGGCAGTAGAGGCCGTGGTACGCGTCGTCGTCGCCGCCCATGCACATGCTGTCGCCCGAGACGACGGCCTGCGTGCGGTAGTTGTAGCAGGCGGCGTATTGCGCCGGCGACGCACACGAGAGCGACGCGGCGCTCATGCACTGCGCCCAGCACCACACCTGGTTCGACGCGCAGGCGTCGGCCATGACCGACACGTAGCCGCCGCCGTGCGCGCCGCCGCAAGCGGACGGCAGCACCGTCCACAGGCTCGACGCGGCGTCGGCGGCGGCGGCTGCGTCGGTCTCATCGACGACCGAAGGGCCACCGGAACCGTCACCGTAGCGGGACAGCGGCTGCGAGCGCGCCGCCTGTGCGTCGCGGTAGCGGTGGAAGGGCCACTGCTCGTCGCCCACGAGCGCGTCGGCGGGGGGCAGCACCATTTTACCGTACCACGCGCGCGTCGCCGGCGCCGTGGCCGTACCGTTAGCGGTGGCGGTGGTATCGAAGCCGGCGATGAGCGCGTGCGGCATGGCGCGCAGTGGCTTGCCCAGCACCGGCTGCAGCCACTGCGCCGCGCCCAGGCCGACGAGGACGATCAACGCGTCGTCCGCGGCCTCCGCTTTCACTTCCTCGTCGAAGGGCGACGGCAGCTGCAGGTACAGCCCCGCCGCGGGCGTCAACGGCGCCTGCGCCGAGTAGAGCCCCGTGGTCATGCCGATGAAGAGGCCGGCGTCCACGTGCAACGGCAGCGTCGCCGCCGCCGCGGCAGCTGACGACGACGAGGCCGCCGATGAGGCAGCCGACGAGGCCGAGGCGACAGAGGCGGCAGCAGGAGGCGCCGTGGGGGCGACGTAGGCGTGCAGGTGCTCCAAATGGGCGCCGTGCGTCAGCAGCGACGAGAACGTCGGGTACTGCGCGTCCAGCACCGGCGGCGTCGCAGCCGCGGCCGTGTCACAACCAGCAGCAGCAGCAGCAGTGGTGGCCACGTACGCGTCCAGAGCGTAGAAGAGTTGGCGGAGGCCGGCGTCGACGAGGCTGCGCAGGCGGGCGGCACCGTCGCCGCAGACGCTCGTCATCGGGCTCAACGACGCGGCCGCCGCAGTCGACGCGGATACGCCGCCGCCGCTGCCGCCGGTGGCAGAGGCGCCACAGGACAACCGACGGGCACCGTCCGGCAGGACCGCCACGGGGGCGTCCTTTTCGGTCTCCAAGCACTCGGCGAGGTCTTCGAGGGCGCGTGTACGCGCCACGTCGAAGCGCGGGAGGCCGGTGATCTGCACGGCGCCGGTCTCGGTCAAATAGCGCACGGCTTCTGCCAGGCGGGCCGGCTCCAGGGCGAGCAAGTCGGCGTAGCGCACTTCGGGCAGGCGGTAGGAAGCCCGTTCCGCCGCGGTGAGGGTGAGGGTCGTGACCTGCAACAGGACGGCGACCGTCACGGCCAACGCCCAAGGAACAACGCCAGTCATTGTGGTCTACTCTCTGCAGAGACGGAAGAGGCAATAGGAATGTGGCTGATGATCTGGTGATGATTCCCGTCTCCTGGTGGGCCCCACGTCACTTTGTGCTGTTCAGAGAGATTTCCCGGAGTTTCTCTCTGCACAAAAAAAGCGCCACCTCGCCGCCACACCGCCACTTCGCGTCGCGGTGGAGGGGGGAGAAACTCACGAGATGAGAGCACACCAAGACCAATAAAAGCTATATGATGATATTCCGATATTCCTGCCCCCAGTATCCATCGTTTTGAATCGGTATTCAGTTATTCGGCAGGCATTGACCATCCATGGACGAGAAAGCGAGACGACGACGACGACGACGACGACGACGACGACGACGACGACGACGACGACGACGACGACGACGACGACGACGACG
>SMOI01000218.1:0-54484 GCA_008000375.1 Poteriospumella lacustris
CTGCGTGAAATTTCTCAGGTTTGACATTCCCACTTTCCACATTTTGACCTCGTTTTTCCCTGTGTAACCCTGAAATTTCCCCAAAAACTCCAGATCCGAAAAAATGTGGACCCGACATTCCACTTGTGTAACCCGCCCCTTAAAATGGCAGTGCAAGGTATCCTGGCAATGAATCCGGCAGATTTTGTGGATGTCGAAGATTGTCCTCTTTCCGAAAATGAGAAATAAGATTTCATCAAGGATCAGCAGGCTCTTGTCGAAATTGATAAGGTCAGTGATGTTGAGCAGTTTCGATCTTTAATTGGTGGATTAAAGCAAGATTTCGGTGGTGGAGAGCTGGTAGAGCTGCTTTTTGACAAGCTTCTTGTGGCGAACAAAGGATTGGGCAGATTCACATATTCGAGATGATTGCAGTAAAAATTTACCACCTACTCTTCTGAAGAGGTTGGGCCATTTGACTAAATATATGCGACAAGAGTGACAGAGCTCCCTGGTGCGGGGCGGGTGGGGTGCTCACCATTGCGGCCGCGAGCACTTTCCAAATCGTGCGCAGCGTCTGGACGTTAAGAAGGGGAATAGTCGCATCCAACATGGGATGTACCCGAAGAAGATACCATCGTCGAGGAGTTTTTTGTCCATCGTCCCCGCAATGAATCCAGCCGACCAACGGGGTACCACATGGACACGCAAACGTCGGAGCGTAGGTGCATACGGCATGCGGTACTCTTGCACGTGTGTACAGGGGCGATCCCAAGGTCTTCCATGCCAGCTCGTCTGGGCCGTTGCACAGAAGCAGAAACGAGCACAGATGATGTTTAACAGTATGGACAGTTTGGTTCATAAATCCCCAAAGTACTTACCTCTGCAGCTTGCATTTAAAGCAAGAATTAATTCAGCCTGGGGCCTTTCCGAGGCCATGACCCAGCCTAACATGGGGGGACCACCAGAGAAGAATATCTCCAAGTCCCTGCTGGGGAAACGAAGCATCACAAATGTTATAGATTTGTGTAACTCATCTACAGATGACGATGATAAGGAGGAGGCGTCAGACGATAACAGCAATGAGGCGTCAGACAATGTTGCAGAAATAGAGACGCTAGTGTGAAAAATTCACCAAATTATCCATGAAGCAGCGCTGGGTCAATGGCTTCTTCGACGGCATCGCATGCCTGTATAAGTAAGTCGTCATTCAACGCACGCATATTTTGAATGCCTCAGTGTTACCTTCCACCTGATGGAAGGCCAGGCAATTGCAGGTCAATCGTTCCTCTAATCCATACAATTCCGATGGTTCCGTGACGATGCAGCAATCATCATCAGACGCGCAGTCTGAGGTCCATTTGTATGCCAAGCCAAAGCGGACAAGCTGCACACACACTTTCGCACACGGTGCAAACGGCAGACGCGCGCGTATATTCTCACTTTCGCCTGCGCACACCTGCTCTCTCACGGTATAGTCATTGGATTCACGGTTGTGGTTTTATTGCGATTCCATTTTTAACCCCAATCTGCAAAAAAATATCCATATTCCAGTTTGAGTCGAACTGGGCAACAACAGTCATAAGTTGAAAAACGGTCAAGGTTTTCCTTGGATGTAGCTAAGGAGTTTTTTGAGTGGTTGTATATTTGCGCTTTGCGAACAAAACCCGAGCATCCACGGGCTTCGTTTCTCTGGTAGCATTTTCTTTACGGTAGCTTCGTCGACAAAAATGTTCGAGCGTTGAAAGAGAGCATCACTGAGCAAGAAGAAATCACCAGCGAACAAAGAAAGGTACTTTTGCGTGCATTCTTCCCCTTCTTGAGTTGTGTAAATATAGTATTACTAGAGGCTCTGGCGGTCGAAACATGGCTTGTGGTGCCGCGGAATAGAATTACACAACTCAAGAAGGGGGAAGAACGCACGCAAAAGTACCTTCCTTTGTTCCATGGTGAAGTTTTCTTTTAGCTCTCGAACATTTCTGTCGACATAGCTACCGACTGCCTTGCGCTTTAACCCGTTGTCAATCGACTCGCTCATCGAATTGAGCCAATATCCACTTTTGGAAGGAAGCGTCCCCTAAAGCGTCAGCGGAAACTTCGGCTTTCATTTAATTGACAAGAAGAAAAAGTAGACTGAGACCAAGAGAAAGCCCGAAAAGCAGCAGCTCAGGCCGTGTACTATCAGCGACGTGAGCCTTGTCGGTTTGTCAACGAAAGCCGAACACCGAAAGAAGCGAAACGCAGGTTGTAGAATCATGACACAGCTGATTTCATGCGCAACTCATGAACATGAATTCAAATCAGTGACCGAATAAAACATAAACTATATATGTTGTTATTTCGGTTGGCAAGCTGATAAAGATGTTGGCAGCAGATACCAACACTTTACTGGTTGGAAGTCCGCAGTCTGCACCTGTTGTTACTGTTGATCTGTTGAATTGTGAATAAAAAACAATTCAATTAATATTACCGGACAACGGTTACAGATGAGAGGTATGAATCAATATTTGCTGACCAGTTGAAGAGACGTGTCACCGTTTTGCGGCTTCATTGCTTTTGTGTCACCTCTACTGGAAACGGAAATGGCACTTGGAGAAATTTGCCAAAAACATCCAATCGAAGCTGACGTAAGTGCTTTGTATGATGCGGCAAAGTCGTATCAGAGCGACAGTCCAGAAGCAATGAAAAACCATCAAAGTGGAGTTCAATCGTCTTCGTCAATATTTCTATGCTCCATTGCCTCTTGTCTTGTCATTGCACCAAAGGCCACCTCGCCTTTTATTCGGATCTGTGGTGACTATTTCGAGGTCAACAAACATGTTATTATTCCTCAAGTCCCCATTCCCAACGTACAGCAAAAACTCGAGAAGATGTTGAACTTTACTGTCTTCGTCGATCTTGATTGGGTGAACTCTTTCCACCAGTTCCGATTGTCTGACAAAACGTCATCGCTTTTGTCTGTTCAGACCCCATGGGGACTCTTCAGACCTAAGTTCATGCCTGAAGGTGTGGGCCCTGCCGCTGGTATTCTCCAGAATGCTGCTCGTGAGTTGTTCTCGAATGACATTTCATTTAATATCACCTCAACTGGCCCTCAGTCAATTGTTTTTGCATATTGCACAAATCTTGGTTGAATTACGTTGTGTTTTTGTCCAATTTCATCTACTGCCAAAAGGTGCTGTTGGCGGCGTATCTTTCGCACCCCGTGGCCTGCCCCGGACAGAAATCCCTTTCGATTGCGCCATCTGGTTGTGCTTTCACGAATGGGCATTATCGGAAAATGACATCCATCAATGCATCCAAAGGCCCCTTGGAAGTGTCGTAATTTGTGCGCACTTTCTAGATCAGGTAATGTGCTGGGCTGAAGGGCATAGGTCGTCCAAAGTGCTTTGAAAAGGGCAGCAGCTACCTTACGTCGGCAGATAAGCAAGCCTTCATGAGAAATTTTCCAATATTCTCGTTGTACGCGGACGGTTTTCCCTGTGGCAATCCAGTCCAGGAACACTGCCAGCTGAACTGCATGACATGATTCAAACCGATTCAACATCGAGCGCCAATCGGCCGAGCAAGTTTCCCCATGGCCGTTTCAAAAACCGGGCGTCGCTTTGCTCCGCATCCAGAACCGGCAGTGAACCGACGCACGAATCGGTGGAAGCTCCGCTTGTGTCCGAACAGGCCCTTACATCCTTTCACTCTTTCTTTGTTGAGAGAAGGTATTGACGCTAAATGCCGATTACCTCTATATTTAGCTTATAGTTTCTTTGTTACCATCACCACACGTTCCTCTCCGGCCTCCGTCTGTGAGTTCATTGTGGTTGATGGTTCTTCTATCACCTGATATGTAAACACAACTATTTAACCTATCCTCTGCTTCTACTCGGCTGGTTATCACTTCAGTGCTCCTTATCGGACCTGAAGACATTGTTAGTGAGCCGTTTTGGACACTAACTCAACCAGCCTCGTAGATCCCAGTGCTTACTTGGATCTTTTACATAGTGTTACCCTAAATAGCACCACACAGCCGCCCACCCCATCGCATTATACCCACATATAACTACCCTCTTCCCCTGTACCCCCCTTCCAATCATTCACCAACTCTCAATTCCCTCCACAAAATAAGTAAAAGTAGCTCTCGAATTTCTACACTCCAGAATATTTTCACTATAAAAAATTTTATTGTCTACTACCTCTACTTTGTTGTACTTTCACAACTTCATCCATTCTACAAATTCAAATAAATTAAATTTCCAAATCTTGATCCCATAGTTTTTTGGTACCCCCTTGTGTCCTCGCAGGAATAGCCCGCTGTGATTACAGTTGCCAATCTGACTGTTTCGCTGTGATTAAAGGACTAAAATCATCACAAAATACGAGGAGTTGTTTCTATTCGAACAATTGGCGATCCATTTCGACGGACACGAAAAGATACGAGCATACACCAGCGAGGATAATCACAACCGACGGTAAAATACCTGGTAGCAGTTCGTCTTCGTCGCGGCCGTCGGAAGGCCGCGCTGCGCAGCGGCGGCGACGACGGCGGCCGCTGCGGAGAACTGCTACCAGGTATTTTACCGTCCCTGCTCGACTGTAGAGAATACCTAAGTAGCTGTGCAGAACATCCCTCTGCTTCAGTCCTGCTCTTCAAACGTTAGCAACAGATGATAATGAATACAAACGTCCTGCCGACGATGGCTGGTCGCGGCGACGCACCGTTGAACGATTCTGGTCGTCGGTGCACCGTTTAGCGATATCGTGTATTACCCGTTGTTTGCTTCCGAGATAAGCTTCTTCTATGTGATTTCGTCCAAGTTCGACGTTGGGTTAGCCACCGGATGTATGGTAGACTGCCGAAAAGGACAAATTTCGCGTTGTGTGGAATTATCTAAGTCGTCAGCGGAGAAAATTGGGTGAGAGTAGTCGAACCAAGCGAGTTTGAGAAGCTTCATGCCTTTGTAACCAGATTGAGCAAAGGTTGCTTTGTTTTGCATTGATGTCATCGTTGCTCAGCTTTTCCATGTCTTCATCGCAAACTTCAGCTTTCAACGATTGGGGTTGGAATCTGTGCGATAATCCTCTTCTTGAGCATCAGACTCAGAATCATCGCCGGAGCTTGAATAGGATCGTTCGTCTTCGTCTAAAACTTCGGCTACTTCGTTGGCATCCTCATTCTCACCACTGGAAACCAGCGACTGACCAAGTCTTCTGCCAATTTTAGTTGCGATATTTTCTTCAATACATTTCCAGATAAAAACTGTGATTAAAACCGCGTTTTTGAGAGAGTATCTTGGGCAAGCTTCATGTTTGACGCATTGTCAGTAACAATAGCGTTGACTTCAATTTGACGTGGACCGCCGTATTCCTCAATTTGTAAAATAACTGATTCAATCAATTGAATTCTCCAGTATGATACTGAAAAGAAATGTCCTTAATGTCAAACAAGTATTCACTTCCATCTTTGGGGAATGACACGACAAAAGCGAAAATGGAACGGATATTGGTCCATCCGTCCATCATGAGACTAATACAATCTGCTACCGGATATCGTACCAAAGAATAACGAGAGAGGGTGAATCGTACCTCGTCGCAGAAAATAGCAATCATATCAGCCCGAGACAAAGGGAGCCCAGGGTTAGGCTCTCGTCGCCAAAGTGCATCCCGACGAGAACGACGATGCGCATCGCCAGCTGCTTGGCGTTGTCGACCGCTTGCACTAGCAGGCGCCGGGCCTGCTCGTTGAGCTTCGCCTTGACCGTCGCGTTGTCGGCGTCCAAGCGGCGGAACTGCTCCGTCGGCGCAAGAATAATAAAAGATTTGGGCTGCAGTGGCAGCACTGGACTGACCAGCTGTCGCATCAGCGCCATGCGGTCGTCTTCGCGCCCTGGTTGACGGTCTCGTAGTCAATCGTGAGGCTCTGCACGACATCGCGGACGATGCGCAGAGCGCGCGTGATGCCTCCGCGGTGATGGCGGCCTGCTGTCTGAGGAAGAGGTGCGGCGCCACCTTCGGCTCGTCGTGAGCAGTGCTGCGTTCGAGCATTAGCACGCTGATGGCCTCGAGGGCGTGGCAGTGCTTGTGGTACACCACGTAGACGTTGAAGCGCGACTTTGTGCGCCAGAAGAAGCGGCAATCGCCAGCGGCAATCGCCGCTGCTCCAGCCCAAGGCGCGGCTGATGTCGTTGTGCGCCAGCGTGCTACCGTTTGCTGCAGCAGCGTGTCCAGACCACTCCCATGATTGCCTCTCGAAGGCGTCTTGCAGACCCTGCAGCGCCAAAAGCTCGGGCAGCGCGAGGACCGCCATCCACTGCAAACGGTAAACCGCGGGCACGGATGTTGCTGTCCAGTTTCGTCACCTCCGCTTGCTGCTTGATCTTCTCGCTATAGTTTCGAGGATAGTACGACACCGTTAAAAACAGTACTGTCACTGTCCGATGTGAGGCTGTACGACACTGTCAATTTGTTTGTGACATCAGCGAAACTTTTCATTTTCATGCCTTGAGGACGAACTGCAGCTGCAACAATATTCGTAACGGCTACCGGCGGCTATGATGATGACCAAAGTCGGAAGCGGCGACCAACCGCAGCACAAGAGTCGCTCTTCACTTTTGCCTTTCCATGGCAGTCCCTGGACCACTAAGCAATTGTTTTGCAATAGAATTTAATTGATAAAAGCAAATTCGATAGGGTACTTGATAAAAGGACATTGAAAAACCCAGCTCTAGTTGAAAAATAGAGATGTAATGCTGGTCAGCACTGAAGAATTTGATCGCGTCGAAGATGATGCAATCAAACAGTTCGACAACAATTTCCGGCAACAATCGTTCCTCAATTTGTTCCATATTATGACGAAGCGCGAAGCATCTTCGGTTGGGAAAGTGACAACGACGTTGATACTTTCTCCATGGCAAGACTTCATGTTCTTTGTTTACAACTTGGGTTCGTCTTCGGTTGGCAAGTTCATAGCTTCAATTCCTCGTGTTGAGAGGTGATTCCGAAAAAGTGGAATACATGCTGTATTTCAGAAATTCTCAACGGAATAATGCCGACCAAATCCTGCGGTTTCAAGCAGAGTGTCTTGAGCGGTTTGTCGATGGGCCTGTGGACGACTTGGAACGCTTTCAGTCCTGGATCGTTCAGGCTTTCCACAATGGAATATCTTCGGTCTGCAGCATACTATCCAACCGATCATACAATACTCTCGGAATACTTTGTTGATCCTGAAGTTGCAGACTTAAACATTATGCTACTATTCGCGAGATTGCTCAATGTTTATCGTACGGAATTTCTCAACCTTCGTCAAATTCATTCGGATGCGTAACCTCTAATCCTCCCATTAAGTAGTCTTCAACATCATCATAGTCCTCGCCATCATCGTTTGTGATGTTGAATTCTGCTGACTCCATAGACTTTAGAGCCGCATCTCTCAAACGGCATTCTCCAATCTATCTCTTTCAGTCTCTTCATTTGGAAGATTCTTCGACTATAGGAAGTCAATTATCAACTTCGCCGACGTTGCAGTGCTGCTTCGACGGTTTTGTAGACCAAACTAATTCTTCAACGTAAGATAAGCAGCTGTGATCTCATGGGATTGTCGATTCCTCGTTTTGGACCAAAGTCACGTCTTTGTTTAGACGCTCTGCTGACCCTTGTCCACAAACTGCCGATGAGAATTTGATCGCTAGCTCCGCAAATAAGGGAGCAATATGAGACCAGCCTTGCCAGAATTGAAGAATCCCGCCAGGATCTAAGACTTTGCCCGTCTGGTCAATGTAACAGGTGACCTCGCACTTTTTCAGTGGTGATCCAAATTCAGTGGAAGGAAGGAAGATGATTCCGAAAAGCAAAATACTCCTTTTTCGCTTCATTGATTCTGTGGTTTGCAATTTCAATATCGCTTTCACTGATACTCTTCGTTCCGAAGTACTTTTTAATGACTTCTGCGATTGCCGCTGGCGCACCTTCGGGAACGTAGGTTGGTGTTCCGTTGCAATAATGTGGGACAATCATTGCTGCAGCCATAGCCATCTTCGATACACAGTCTATTCTTCGTGCTTCAAATCGCGCTTTGATGAACTCCTTCAATCCACCAAGTACTCGCTGGTTCAAAGGCACTTTTGCAGCTTCGTCGTTTTCATGACCCGAAGCCAGTTTCAACGATTCAGCTTGTACATCGTCGAATGCTTTCGCAGCTAATGGCAGATTTGGTGTCTCAGTATCCGTAACACCAAGTGCAATGCGTATTGGTGTTTCGACTGTCACAAATACCTTCAATTCATCCCAAAATGAGTCACAGTTCCACATTTTTCTCCGCAAGACATCGAATTCTCTTTTGACATCAGCACTCTGCGAATTCTTCCATTCTTGGATACTTGCCTTGTTTATTATTTCATTTGCATACGTTTTATCTTTAAGCAATAATTCGCAGCAAAGAACAAGAGAAAGAAATCTCGTATCAAGTAGAACTTGAAGAGCCCTCCCACCACAAGCAAGTAACTCGCCATACAAGTAAGTGTGGTTGACGAATAGCTTCAGGACCCGAATCGCCGATTTACTTATTTCAAGGTCCCCCTTTCCAAAGAACTGAGCGACGTCTTTGTGTAGCAAGGAATAGCCATGTGTGACACATCGTTGGGGGAAACTCTGCTGATACGGTTGGTCTATTAATGCCAAAGTTCCCTTGCAAGCCCCATCCATGCAAGCAAGAAAGACATTTTCGATTCCAACTCTATCTACAGCTTGACCAATATCATCAAGAAGATACCTTACATTCTTCTTTGGCACAACAGTGGCGTCCGTAGATTGTTCAAACAGCGTTCTTCCACATCCGCTGATAGATCAACAGTGCTTGTTCTTTGAAAAGCGTGGCCCAACGTCCTTTCGTTTTTACAAACGCTTTCCTGGATAAATATCGCCGAACTTTTGTAAAATTTCGGTAATTCTACTGTTACCAACCAACACCAACTATGGAACCTCTGCTGATCCACAGCACAAAGCTGCGGATAGCAACGGATACCTTGAGCCTCAGGGTATCGGTCAAAGGTACTGTGCGTTGCGTCTCATTTGACCACAAAGAGACCAACAAACTGTCGGCCGAGGGGTCGGAAGACAGCAACCAAGGTTTGACTGTTCCCACTCAGATCTTTTGGTGTGTCGCAACGCTCTCAGTGGCACACGGGGCTGTCGGCCTAAACTTCGGCCGACACCTTCGTTGGTCTGTCGTGGTCAAATGAGACGCAACGCACAGTATCAGGGTATTTGGGTAAAAAAGGTATCAGGGTATCACGATGCCTTCCAACCAGGTGACCTGTGTTGGGCGGTACTCAAAATGGACCTTACAGCGAGGCACCACCAAAAAGATCGTCATGAGGTTAAGATACTTGCAGCGATTTTGGTTGAAAATTATAAGATTTCGTTGGTGCGACCTTCACAAGAAAGGATCTTACTCATGTCTCTTTAGTACATATTTGTCCTTGTGCGAAGTGTTGACACGACTATTTGTAACGGGCGAGCGGTAACCACTACTCACAGGCATGAACCACTCCATGGTGGTTGTTGCGTCCATGAAATAGGTGTAAATCGCTACAGATAGAGAAACTGATGTGCAAGAAATGAAATGAAATTTGTGGCCAAGATGAGGATGAGAGAACTTCGCACATCTGACTTCTGATTTCCAAACAACAGGTGATATTTGCAATAGGAATGATACAGAATAAATGCTACATACTTCGCTTTAACAGGTATTTTGAAGGAAGTATGATATCAGAAGGTAGATATATAGATGTAGAACTAATTAACGTATACAAGTATAGAAAATATAAAAACACAAGAGGTACTCTCCAATGACGAGTACCTCGCATTGCTACAAAAATTCTGTGCAGAGGAATTGAGATCAGAAACGCAACCGAACCAAAGCAAGACCGATGCTTTGACCGATACTCTGACCAAAGCAAATCAATCTACTCCGAGGTTCAGCTTTGCAAAGGGCAAACGAACCAAGTCCGATCCGATGTCCCCGCACCAGTTGAGTGTTGCTGATAGCAAACCTAAGGTGTGCCGTACGCAAGCCTACAGGCTGTACGCACGGCTCCAGATGGGGGAGTCTGGGCGCAATGGAACCTGGGATGCCAGGCCGACGTAGCCCGGACGGAAGTACCTTAAAGCTATAAGGAAGTAAGTGAAGGTCAGCAAAATGTAAGAAAGGCAATCGCAACATAATTACCTGGTGAGAGTACAAAAACGCTTTATTCTATTTGAAAGGTTTCGTTGACTTTGAAGGTTTTGTTGAAATGAGTGGCAACTTTGAAGCTGACTTCTTGAATCATTTTGTGGAGGAGGCCCTTGTTGAGGAAGCAGGAGAGCCATTGCCGTTAGCACCTCCACATAATTATTCAAGAAGTCAGCTTCAAAGTTGCCACTCATTTCAATGAAACCTTTCAAAGTCAACGAAACCTTTCAAAGCGAATAAAGCGTTATTGTACTTTTACCACTGGATGAGTTGAAACTCAAATCCATTAAGGCATGCTTGGATTATGTGTCATCCTTGAATGCTGACCAGATTGGGTGACTTTGAAAATTACACAGAGTCACAGATCTACGTTTGCGTACGACGCAGATCATAGAATCTGGCGAGGCCCCCCGCACCCCTTGCTAGATTGGGTTCAGCAAAGTCTGCGTACTGGCCGCAGAAGAAGGAACGCTTTCAAGTGGCGTTACTGCCTCTTGGTCCAATTTGAGAGTATCATTTTCCAATTTCTTGGCCTCAATTTCGGCAAATGCCTTCAAGCGAGCATCTAGCACTGTTGGAAAAGAACGGCCAGGCGACGACATCTCCGATACATCATCCTCGCGTGAGGTTTCGTCTCGGTTTTTTTGCCTCGTAGACGGCAGACGTTAGCCGTGTAACTACTTTAGCTGAGTTGTTTTCATTGGGGGAATAATTGTTCTCGCTGTTTCTGCCCTCTCTGCCGCACCAAATGGTGGGTGGAGGGGCAATGTTCTTCTCCCCAATGGGGATCTACGTTACACCACATGTCGTGTGGGGGGATTAACTCTAAGAGGTTTGGCTGGCTACGGGGAGAAAACAACCTGTTCAGCAAGGTGCGAACTTCTCGCGTTTCCAAAACAAACGGAACCACAACATTCCTTGCAAACCAACGATAGAAAGCAGCATTGCAGTACCTTGTTTTTATAAAGCAGAGCCAGCCAAACGATTTGTTTGGTGCCACATAACTCAATCTTGCAACCCGATGCACTTCGAAACTACATTCATCCATGTGTGGATCAGCAATTACGATTACCGGCAGTGCGCATATGCCATCAGCATGATGGAAATGGTAAAGTTTAACTGCATATCCAAGTTTTCCAGAGCTTTCGGCTGTTACTGTCTTCTTGTTACTGTCTTCTTGTTCACATCAGTCGTGATGCGGCATAAGAGCCGCATCAACGATCGACGTCGACGACGACAATGATGATGGTATTTTCGTGCATGCAAGCGGCAAAAAGCGCGCATTTCCGGTTGAAGAATCAACAAGTGCTCAAGAATCATCCAGATTTGCTTCTGGTTAAGCACCCCAAGACGTGGCACCGATACCATCAATGCCAACTGCTCTCATGCCAACTGTTGTGTTTGAATTCATTACAAATCGCAATCCAAGTGACGACGAATATGTCATTCGTTGTAATTTCAATGACTATAGCTACTTTACGAACGCTTCCACATTGGCTATTTCACTGGTCTTGCCGTGGAATAACCGTGGATCCTACCCGTGGTATAACCACGGTTATGCAATAAATCGCTGATCATAGTTGTGAAACTGCTGTGGTGGTCACCGTGTCTACCCCGTTCAGAGTTGTTTTCCTGCGTGTTTCTCATACTGTTGTAGAAAACAATGAATTTGAAGACCGAGGAGCAGGTTGATTAGTGTCATCCTACTCATATCACAAAACAACCAAGTCAAATTCAGTCCTCACAAAAGATGAGAGGAGTTGTTTCTCTTCGAATTCTCTGATTTATTGGCGATGCATTGCTGGGAGCATTTATCGGCAAGATTGCGGATAAACAAAATCGACGGCAAAAACAGAAGTCGTAAATGCATGTGATCGACACCAAGAAAAGATCCGATGGCCGAGGTGTGTTCTGCAGCGCCCTTGACGAATCCGGATATTTGGATTGCGTTGTCCTCATTTCTGAATACCGAAACATTCACTTGAGTGTCCAGGAGGATGTCAGTGTCGCTAAGTCCATGCGGCATTCCTCCATTCGTCATGAATACGCTCTACGACCCTTCGAACCCGAATGTTGTAACGGTAAACCGGCTCGGGTCTCTTGACATGGCCTCTTTCGCTGCGTCAAGTCTTGGGCTGGTCCTCGTGAAGTGGCCAGGGTTTACCACAAAGGTCGCAAACGCCGGGTGCCGGGTTCGAACCCTTGGCCTTCCCGATCGTTTGTCTCTTATTTCTTCGGGCCTTTTTGTCCCTCTGCATGTCTCCGACAGTGGAAACACACAACTGGATTGGCAAGCCGGTTGTTACCCATGGTAGAGTTTTGCTCCACCCGCTCCTTAGCCAGATTGTACGCCTCAAAAACCGAGCGGGGATACTCGGGGAGGGCACCCAAGATAACCAGGTTGTGGAGATCGGTGATGAACTTGCCGTAGCAGGACCCACGGTCAATTTCAAACGACAAAGCATCGCTGTCCAAATGGGGATTCAACGTTACTTTGATTGAGTGTAGGGCATTGAAAGTATCGATTGGATGCCTGTCGCTATGGCGCGATGACGACGACCGACGATCGACGACCTTCGATTGATCGAGCACCACAAGTCAACCAGCCAATCATTTGCGATTTCTGTCCCTATCCATCAATTCATTTGTGGGTGCGATTGAAGGATCTGATACATATCTCAAGGCGGACCAAGATCAAGTTTGACTGTTGTATTCTATTCACAGAAAAAGGCATTTCAATCACTTTGTTTCCCATCTGTAGAACTCGTCCATCTTCAAAAGATGCCGAAGAAAGCGGGAACTACAAATTACATCATCGCTTTTTATTGGCATTGTCAATGATATTAAGCCCGCTGGTGCAGAGGAGGACAACAATAACTTCAACTCACAGTTAAGTCAACAAAAGAGCAAAGCGAAGAAGCGATCGAACACGGATATCGATAGAATCATCCGTAAGTTTATAAGTTCTCGGGCGGGTGATTTCACTGTCGGTTATTCACAAAGATGCTTGAAAAACGTCGCAACCGGTAAATATGTCTGGTATAGTATGTCCCAATGATGAGGAGGACAAGTGAGTTAGCAGAGAGAACGAACCGCCGAACCGCCGAACCGCCGCAGCAAACCTCAGAAGCGACATCCGGCGAGGGAATACCAAAAGAAGCTTCAAGAACAAGTTCACATCATGAAGTGTTCGCCGTGGAAAATAAGGATCCCCAAATAATCCTAACCACCGCCGAGTTGGCGATGTTGGTGCACACGTTCGTGGAAGTCAAGGTGGACATGCTGCAGTCCTTGTGCTCGCCCTGCATGGAATCACTGGCATCACATCGTGAGTTTTTGTCATTTGCCGCATGAAAAGGTAACCGTACATTGTCACCTCTTTCGTTACGACTCTGAGGTAGATTGTCCTTCTAATGGGATGGGAATTGGCTTTAAAGGACGACGCACCCGCCGGTTTTGTAGACATTTGGCGGGCTCTATGTAAGCGCCAGCCATACTCAAAGGGAATCTTTGCGAGAAAGACGTTGAGGATTCCAAAGTCCTTAGTCGATAACGTGGGGATTAGATCCGCAAGGAGCAGACCCGTAATCTAATCGTAGGTCAAAGGGACCTCCATAATTGAGGAGAGCAAAAAAGAAGGACCGATAATCTCGTGAAGAGGGGCGATAAGAAGATATTCCGTCAAGTTAAAGCTAACAGAACGTTCCAAGCGGTAGATCACCTCATAAGCTGTGTTGAAAAACTTGTTCCGCGTCAAGCGATTGAAATGAGGCGTTGTTCAGCTTGGGGGTGGCGAGCCATGACTTTACGTGTAATAGGTGGGCAGGGGGAAGGCACTTGGAGAGAAACTCGGTAACTATATTGGTAATCAATATGAAGTAATGAATGAATTGAAAATCGCATTAACAGACAACCTGGACAACTCAGGTCTAAACTAATAGCAGAAGCCAAACTAGGGGCTGGGTTCGGCGCCAACGCTTCTAACTCCTTTGGGTGTAGGACAATCGATTGTCCACATTCTGGCTTCGCAAGATCGGACGATGGCGGAACTAGCTCGGAAGAATGAGGAGCAAAATCGGAAGATGGCGATCTTGCAACAGCAAGTGCAGGTCGAAAGTGACCTTCGTCGAACAAGTGCCATCAAAACTGCAAAGCGGCAAATCTCCTGTCATGTCAACGATTTTGTCATAGATAATGGATTGTTTGAAGATGGCCAATCATTGATGTAAGGAGTGGAGGCCATTGAGCATCACGGCGATTCCGACAGTCCCATACTCCGCTGCGATGAAGTAGACTTGGAAGAGGTTCTCGCATTGATCGAAGAGTACTTTACACTGCCATCATTAGTTGCTTTTCTTGTCCCTCACACGACCGCAACAAAAGAAAGTTGTCCACTGTCGTCTTGACACGTTCTGTTTTTCCGTAATTTGCACATGCACATTTACCCACGGAGTCTGTTTCAACAATCGTTTTATGATTGTTGATGATAGCGCACTCCCCAATACGTTGTGATAATGCATACCCCGCGCCGCATCGGCCAACAGGAATCCATTCTTCAACCAAACAATAGAACCAACGCAATGTCGGACCCGCCACTTTCCGCACTACGTTGAGAAGAAACTGTCGGTGCAATCGCACATTGCCCTCACGTCTGCCATCGTGTGTGACTTTATCGAATAGGAAAGGGATGTGGCACCTTGGAAGTGACGCAACTTGTTCGATCCTTGCAGGACTGGAATTGTACTGGGTTGAATCCCGTACCTCTCCCATAAGGTCTTGAACATTGTGTTAGCTACTTGACGATGGAAAATGAGGATTGTCGTATGAGATTTCTTCCAAATGTCGCGAAAACGGTCTCGCCGGTAGCCATCCAATCGAGAAATACTTCTAAATGCACTTCCGTGGTAAGAAGCGGACAGATGATGAAATTGCTGTGGGCTCAAGCGAAAAACAATCTTGGATATGTTAAAATTCGCAGTCCCGAAACATTGTTGAGCAGCTGCAGTGAAAAGAGTTCCCAACGCTGACGCTGCCGCAATCGCGATGACATGTTGTCTCTTCGCAAGCAGATCGCCATCCATCGAACAGAAAGTCATAAATAATGAGAAATAGAAAATAAAAGTCTGTTGTGTTAGGGCTTGGGGCCAGGGCAAACTCATCCATCGAAACTCCACTGCTGCCGCAAATGCCGAACGCAGTTTTTTGCCGGACACCGGCCTCCCGCGAAATGCTTTCGAATTTGTATCAAATTCAGGTTGGATGACACCTTTACTGTGCGTTGCGTCTCATTTGACCACAAAGAGACCAACAAACTGTCGGCCGAGGGGTCGGAAGACAGCAACCAAGGTTTGACTGTTCCCACTCAGATCTTTTGGTGTGTCGCAACGCTCTCAGTGGCACACGGGGCTGTCGGCCTAAACTTCGGCCGACACCTTCGTTGGTCTGTCGTGGTCAAATGAGACGCAACGCGCAGTAAGTTAAGAATCTGCAACTTACACTGAATTGCTTTCAATATTTTTAATAGAATACTACAGGAAATCGACAATGTTATCCGCAGCACCAACCCCGAAGCAAAACGAAAGAAAGGAACATTCAAACTTTGACTTGTCCCAACCTAGAAGGGTCACCAGATTTTTGGACTTTTCTGTCATCGATCTTGAGATAGCTGATAAGCTATATCTATGCGAAATGTTCCACAAACAAAATAATACCCAAGGAGAACTTAGTTTGAGAGCTTTCTCGGCCAATCATTCCATTTCAGCGTCCACTTTTCACGACTGGTATAAACACTACCTTGGCTTTCTGGAAAACGGGGTCATTAAGTTGGGTAAAAAGCGCGGCCGAAAGCCTGCCATCGATGACGAAGGTATTAAAGAGCTTCGAAAACTAATATCTGACAGGAATTTAAAGCAGAGGACCCCTGATCGCACCACAATCGTCGAGCTCCTGGTCGACGTGGCTAACAACTCACGGGGACGGGCAGGACTCGCTCAAAATGTTATATCCTTGGGTCGTACGTGCCGAAAAAAGTACTTGGGTATTGCAGAAGTAGATCAGGGAAAGATGCAACACAAGACCCATGCGCGAATTGTGGCCGAAGGTGACCCCCGAAATGCCCTGTCCATGCATGCATTGGTCGTGGCATTTTGCAAGTATTTACAGTCTTGTATGATTGGAAATTTTGATGCAACACAGTTTGTTGTATCTCAAGAATGCCCTGATCAGGGATTTTACATTAAGCAAGAAAGGGCGGGGAATGACAATCCCTTAACTGGTGAAAGCAGTGGAGGGCTGGACTTCGCCATCAAATATTATCACCTAAACAACGCCGCGGGGTTTACTGGTATTCCGGTGTTCAATATTGCTGACGCTGCAATGGATGATAGTGCTTTCGATGTTGGCAAAATCAGCGGAATGGGGACTAACAGAGAGCAAACCAATTTTGGATTCGTGTGCTTTACTAAAACCAGGGCGTGTAACGCGGCGTTTTATCGATGGTTTGCGCAGGAGGTAATTGTTCCCTTCTTTGAGCAAAGTCGGGAATCAATTGACACGGAGGTGAGTAAAGCTAATTAACCATGAATGTACACCTGACCTGGCACGATTAACCCACCCAACATACAGGACAGCAATGGGGTTCCACAGCGCTTCTTCATGTCTTGCGACGGGGAGGCGAAGCAGATCGAGATATTTCAAGAGGCTGACATCATCCAGTTGTTTAAAGATGCATCAATTGATTTCGCCAAGACGCCTGCATCTTGTAGCGCCATCTGCCAAGCATCGGACGCGAGTCAGTTCTTTAAGGCTGCGAAGAAACGCCTGGCTCATGCAGTCGTCATGGCCGACCCTCTTCAACATGATGGCAACAACAGAGCCGTGCGGCAGCTGAAAGAATTGATCGGAGACAGATTCGCTTCAGGCAAGAAATCTCTTGTGATCAAGTCGCTCTTGAAGGTAGTTGAAGCGGTTCGCGAGACCTTGACCTTGAAGATAGTCCGCGCGGGATACGAAACAACTGGTCAGTGGCCCATCAGCTTCGTCGCGGCCATGAGCCATTGCCCCACAGTTAAAACCATGTCCGTTCATGAATACAACAACATGAAGGACAACGTGGAAAACTTGGCCAACGTTTTTCGAGAGCGCGGTGTCCTGACCGAAGCCGACATGGATGAATTCAACATCATCGACATGTCAGAGGACACCCGCCGTACCCCAAAAGACGAGCGGGTTCTCCATCAACAACGAGCTGTGCTGATGAACTCCGCGGAGTGTACTCGCCAGTACAAGGAGTACCAGATGCGTCTACAAGGAAAGAAGACAGCGTCAGGACGAGGTCCACGAGCAAAAGGCGTAAAGGCCCTTACCGACGCTCAACTGTACAAGAGCTGGTGCTTCACTCTCTCCCACTTGCAAGCGAGAGAAGAAGCTACCCTTTGCGGGGCTGCGGGAGGACGAATTAACCGCAGGAAGGAAAAAGCAGCCGAGCTTCGAGCCCAAGGATGGACTCCTCCAACAGAAGACCCACTCGAGGATGAGACTGGAATAAACTAGCTGCAGGAAGTAGTATCACAAACCTGTCACATGACAGTTGTAAGCATTCGAATTAATTCCAATCCTTGAAATCTTCTTACCATTAGCATGGACTTCTGGTTTTTCATCTGTTGCCCAGCATCTTTTCTTTTGGTTAAGTGAAAATTGATTCAATTTCAGCATGAAGATGGACCCGTGGCGATTGGCGATAGGCAATTCGAAGTATGCCTTACCGACTTCTTTCGACAGATATAAAATATGTTCTGGAAAGCTCTTGACGAGATCTATTTGTTCGAACAAACGACAACTTTGCAACGTGACAGCGTGCAGAGAAATCAGGACCGTTTCAGCCGTTACAGAAAAAGAGAAACCAACCGCCGCGGTGAGAGGCCGTTCGGCAAAAACTGCGTTCGGCATTTGCGGCAGCAGTGGAACTCATGTAATCCGAACCTTATCCAACCCATTCTCGCCCAAACCTAAACTGCACTATTCCATATCTGGTACAAACCATTTCTTATCCAAACGGTAACTCAGATAATACACAGCTCGTACAAAAATTGGTTCATAGAAAATCATTTATCTTGTCCACATTTATTTTGTAAACAATTCTCACTTTACTACCACAGTCGTACAGTTATTGCAACAAGTTAAAACATAGTTAAGTAACACTTACAGCATGAATGGTGATTAGTAGTACAATCAAAATACTTATTGGTACTTCATCGACTTTGTGTATCAGGAACGGTGCATATAACAGCTGCAGAAAAAATGATTGGGAATGAGGTTGTTTTAATGCACATGAAAAGATGTTTCTTCGAAGCGCCACAGCCGCTTTCCCTCGTTTGCACTGAGAAAAGCTGTTCCGCCCGTTTCAGCCGTTTGACATATTTTTTGTGAGTGTTCCACGCGCCAGGAAAAACGGCTGATCGATCGCAAACGAATGAAACGCGAAACGAGGTTTTCTCTCATTTTTCATTTTCGAATTCCCCATTATGTTGATTGGGTCGATGACAAGAATGTCTGTCTCGTGGACAACGGCCGAAGTTCAGAGACTCCTCTCTGTTGTTCTGGATGTGGAAGTCCATTGTGGTGTAGGCGAATCTATATTCGCCACACTGGTCCTTTCCTTCTTAACCTCCCCCATGCTTGTCTTTGTATATTTTGCATTGGCTAGCCCTTTGGAAGAAGGAATCGGCTTCTTCTTGGGAGGATGTGTGCTTGCGCTTTCTGACAGGAATTGGCTCCGAACTCCAACCCTCTTTAGCCACTGCAGATAAATTTCTAACCAAGTCTACGGCAACTACGGTAGTTTATACTCAATTGGCTATGTGACTGGTGATGCACATTTTGGAATATGCCTACCTGATTACTGCTCGATTATTGTCAAATGTCGGAAGGAAGAAAAATGATCCAACGTTAACTGTGAGTCTTGCCTCATTTGATACAAACAGGCCGACTGACGGCCGAAATACTGTCGGCCGAATGTGGAAAACTTGAGTGAGGCCAACGAGTGGCAAATCACGTGTCGGCCGACAATATTTCGGTTGTCTGTCGGCCTGTTTGTTCTCAAATGAGGCAAGAATCACAGTATCAGTTGCATCAGCTATTGCGGGCTTGCTTGTGGCATATAGTGCGTGTCGAAACAGAGACTCGATAACGCGCAAGGTGCTCGTTGATCCGCAAATATGACCTTGGAGAAAGCTCCTCTACTGTGGTGACGATGGAGACTTTCTGGAGGTAACAGGGCTCACTCGGAGAACGTTTGGGAAGTTGCACGAAAAGTTGTTTCCCAATGGAAAAACTCAGATGGAAGAGTGGAGAAAGAGTCTGCTGACGTCAGTGAAAGCGTACAGCTTCTGTGACAATTCGAAGAATTCGGCGCCTATTTGTTCGTCGTTTGTTAAGCGGCGATGATTGCAGCAGTAGATGGTCGACATTTGAAGAGCAACAGCACTTTGCCAGCCTTATCGAGAGAAGGGAGTCGTCCCGACGTCGATGGTGTGCCTGGGTGGATTAGTTTTGCGTCGATTGACGCGCCTGGATCGTGGTATGATGCTGCATTATGCGGGGATTAGTGTAAATTGCTTCTGGACGAGGCAAAAACTTTGGAAGGCCTTTGTGTCAGTAAGAACCGTTCACGATCTTCCCGCGAAATCTGCACCAACGGATTTGTAAAGCGGTTATGACCATAACTGGAAGCAGGGGACTCGGTCCTTTCCTTCGCGAGGGTGTATGCCTCGGAAACCGTTCTGGGATATGTGGGTATTGCCCCAGATGAGACCAAATTTTGTAGGTCTGCCTGGAACCTGCCGTACTTTGAGCGGTCCAGCTGTTGCAGGAAGTGTCGCGCTTGAAGATATTCAGGGTCTGTCGAGCTACCGTGGGACTTCATTGCACCTCGAACTTCGATGAACCTTTCATAATATGAATGGATCGATTCGTTCACGTCTTGTCGGATAGTCTGGTACGTCCGAATAATCTGGTATGCTTGTGTTGACGCTAAATGCCGACTACCTCTATATTTAGCTTATAGTTTCTTAGTTACCATCACCACACGTTCCTCTCCGGCCTCCGTCTGTGGGTTCGTTGTGGTTGATGGTTCTTCCATCACCTGATGTGTAAACACATCTAATTAACCTATCCTCTATTTCTTCTCGTCTGGTTATTACTTCAGTGTTCCTTTTCGGACCTGAAGGTATTGTTAGTGCGCCTTTTCGGACACTAACGTTACCAGCCTTGTAGATCCCAGTGAATAGGTCACTTAGATCCCAAGCTTTTCTAGTGTGTTACCCTTATAACACCACAGTGATCACTACCGTTTTTCGGTAACCAAAACTTCATTTCAATGTCTTCTCAACGTCAGCCTGCTGAGTCTGTGGATGACTCCCTCCAGCTCGATCGTGGGGCCTTGGCCTTTCCTCAGCTGCAGGGAAATACTTCTCAGACCACAGCCGGTCAGAATCGCCAGCTCCTCGAAGGACTCCTGGTGGCGGTCCAGCACTTGACAGACGCGGTTAATCAACGTCTTTCTGTTGCACCAGTGCCAGTGCCAGCTGTCACAGTTTCTGTGCCCGCTGCGCCTCCGGCTCCTGCACCTGATCCAGCGACCATAGCTGTGACATCAGTACCTGCCCGCTCTCCTAGAGATCAATCACCTTCGGTAATCCACACTTCTTCTCCTCATGAGTATACTTTTGAAGAGTTAGGAGCTGGGGCGCATCTGTTCCTGGATACCCCCAATGTTCGGATTCCGTTAGTACGTCGCACATCCCAGCTCTCTGCCATTCCCTTGCAATGGGAACAGGATGACACGGCTGCTTTCCAAACTGCTCAGGCCACACCCCTTGCTCCAGCTACTCCAGCTGGTCGTGCTGTCCAAGTCACTCAAGCAGCTCCTGCGGCTCCTGCGGCTCCTGCGGCTCAAGTGCCTCCAGTACCCCAGGTTGCCCCGGTCGCTTCCGCTGCTCCTACCGCGCAAGCGAGTCAAACTGCCCCGCCTCCGTCATCTGCTCCTGCTCTCCCGAATGCAGCAGCTAATCACTTTGCTGGCTTGGTTTCTGGTCTGACCGCCGGGAATCGTCGACTCTCTCAAACCACTCGAGCAGTGCGTGGTTCTACTGACCTGAGTGCCAACACTCCCACCCAAGTTGTGTTACACCCTCCGAGACACGACATTGAACTTACGAGCCTTTCGGTCAACGCAATCATCAAGTTCGTTACGGATGTGATTGACTACCAGTATCGCTATCGTATTCCCTTGCAAGTGCCTTCCCTGATTCGTCCAGCGATCGTGCGTGAAATCATGGCGAGACATCCACGTCTCAACTATGCCACGTTTCAAGCCCTCGATGCGGATCAAGTCTTCCAACTTCTTCAGTTTGAAATGGCACCCAGCACGCCCTACGAGGTGATCAATCGGCTCGATCGATCTGTGCGCTTCAAGTTGGATGATTCCAAGTATCGCCCTTCTTCGCGTGACTATCGTCCTTTCTACTCAGCGCTTCTCACGTACATACGTGAATTCACCATGGCTTATGACCTCATCACGGGCCTCTTGCCTGCTGATTTGATTCCAAAGCTTTCCACCAAAGACTTGGGTATTCTGAAGGTTTTTCTTTCGAAAATCCCTTTTGAATACGGTTGGCGTCTACACACTGCATACCTGCAGGATAACGTCAATGCTCGTGGCCCCGGCTCAACGTCTATGGCCTCGAACTCCCAGTCGATTACCAATTTTCATCGATACCTTTCCGCGTTCGGTCAATATGTCAACCAGCACTTCAATGTGTATCGTGATTGTCGCACTTTCGAACAATTCTTCGGAGGTACTGCATATCATGGTGGTACCAACACGGCAAGGCCTCGACATCGCACTCAGCATGTGAATGCCATCATGCCTGCTCCAACACTCCTTTCCGAGGACAGTTCCAACTCTGAGGATGATTCAGACCCAGAACCCTACCCGGAAGACATGGTATACCCCGAGCAGGAAGATACTCTTGATGACGGCAACATGTATGCTGACACCGCGGAAACGGCCTTCGTCCCCGCTGCGGCTGATTCCCAACTCTCTTTGGCGGACGCGCGTTCCCAGGATGATGATTTCGTTGATGATCCGGGTAGCCTCAATGCTATTCCCTCGAACACTCCAATTCGTTCGTCTGACAACGCTCACACGCCGTTTCGTGGGTCGCAATCTCCGCGCCCTCCTACACTGCCTCAGCGCAAGCTCACGGGCAGTTCTGGACGTGCGTCATCCCCTTCGACGTCTGCGCATTCAACCATTCATGGCTACGGACATCGTCGTTCTTCAGATACGCGTTACCCAGCGACCGACAAGCGCAAGCCTCGTGCTGCAACGCCCCCAGGTACTTCGCAGCATCCGAACACTCCTCCATGGAAACGTCCCCAATCCCCTTCACACCAGTCTTCTTGACTCCCTGCTTCGCTTAATCAACTAACGTCCCAAAACCCCATAAAAAACACTTCCACATATATCGATGTCTTTTCTTGTTTTTCCAACCCCTCTCATGCCTTGCAAAATTTGTTTTACTCAACGTTCCCCACTGCTTCTCTCCTCACTGCTGTGTATCGTTCGGGTCATATTATTCTTTCAGACACTCACTGCCTGCCCTTTCCCCGTGCTCTTTTCGACACAGGTGCTCTTCATGGCAGTTATATGTCGCAAACATTCTTCAAAAACCACAAAAATATTCTTTCCCCATTTGTTTCTTCCGTCGATACCTGCGTGACGCTTGCAGATAATAAAACAAACATAAAAATTTCATCGGTTGCTTCCCTTCCAGTTTCTTTTCTTGACTCGTCGGATGTTTCTCATTCCGCCACGACTCGTTTCTTCATTTTCCCCATGACTGATAATGATCTCATCATCGGTCTCCCTGACATTCTTTTCAGCTTCGGCTCTCTTTTCTTTTCCATGCTATCGGATGCCATTGATTCGGTCCCATCGCATGCGTTGTCTTCTATCCCTTCTCATCGTTTACCCACCACTGATCCCTGGACCACTCCTCATTTGGATGATGCTCCTGAGGACATTGATACCCCTTTGCCGTGCAATTTTTCTTATGCCTTGTCATTCATGGAAATGTCTCATGAAGCGGCCGTGCAAGAGTATCTTTCTCTTATTCCCTCTCATGTTCATCCTGAATTTCTTGCATCCACCCCACTTTTGGATTTGCTCCACACTAAGGGTGTACGAGTCTTCGTCCCTCAGAATTGGCGAGGTATCAAAGCCCCTCCAATTGAACTCCAGTGGAAGGAGGGTATGCCCACGTCGCTCAAGCCACGTGCTAGATCAATCAATCCGAAGATCTTTGAATCTGCCAAAGTGGAATTCAATCGTCTTCGTCAATATTTCTATGCTCCATCCGATTCGCCCATTGCCTCTTGTCTTGTTATTGCACCAAAGGCCACCTCGCCTTTTATTCGGATCTGCGGTGACTATGTCGAGGTTAACAAGTACGTTGTTATTCCTCAAGTCCCCATACCCAATGTGCAGCAAGAACTGGAGAAGATGTTAAACTTCACTGTCTTCGTCGATCTTGATTGGGTGAACTCTTTCCACCAGTTCCGATTGGCTGACAAAACTTCTTCGCTTCTGTCTGTCCAGACCCCATGGGGACTCTTCAGACCCAAGTTCATGCCTGAAGGTGTGGGCCCCGCTTCTGGTATACTCCAGAATGCGGCTCGCGAGTTGTTTGCCGATTTCTCCGACTGGACTATTTCAATCTTCGACAATCTTCTTGTCTTGGCTCATGACTACGAAGACGCATATCGCAAGCTTGAACTGATTCTTGATCGTTGCATTGAACGCAATGTTTTCCTCAAGTTCTCCAAGTCATGGTTGGGTTTTGACCAAGCCAAGTTCTTTGGATACATCGTTCGCCATCGGCGCTACGAGCTTGATAAGGAACGCAAGGATTCGATCACTTCAATCCCGTTCCCCACGACCCTCAAGAAAATGCAACAGTTCCTTGGTGCGGCGATCTTCTTTCGTTCCTTCGTCCCTCACTTTGCATCCCTCACTGCCCCGTTGCATGACATGACGAGGCAAGAATTCGATTGGAAACACCCCGATCGTTGGTCGCAAGACTACCCCAAGGTCTTTGAAGGCTTGAAGTCGGCTCTCCTGGAAGCACACACGCTATACCTCCCGGACTATTCCCTCGAATGGATCCTGCGCACTGACGCGTCGCTTCTTGGAGTTGGTGCTGTACTCTTCCAGCTCTTCGTGTCGCCTGACTCTGATGATCCGATATATCAACCAATCGCCTTTGTGTCTCACAAATTCTCCGCCCAAGCATCACGATGGACTACTATTGAACAAGAAGCTTTCGCCATCTTCTACGCGGTCATGAAGCTCTCGTTTCAACTGCGGGGCAAACCGTTCGTACTGGAAACGGACCATAATAACCTCCTGTGGATCGAAGCCTCCGTAGTTCCGAAGATTATGCGATGGCGCATCTTTCTCCAGTCTTTCATTTTCAAGCTCCGCCACATTCCCGGCAAGCAGAACCTCTTGGCTGACTATTTCTCGCGAATGCATGATCCGTCCCCTGGTGCTCTGGTGCCGGTGTCACATTCTCTCGCTCATGTTGACATGGATGACACGTTCCTCACGGATCTCTTTGACCCGCTTCTCAGTGCGTCTCCACTTCTTGAAGCTGATGATTTCCTAGATGTCTCCCATTCGATATCGGAGATTCGTGCACCTCCATCCTTGTTTCTGTCCCCTCTGGATGGTTCATCACTTGATCCCTCGCGAATTGCAGTTGATTCTTTCATACCACCAGCAATCGCCGACAAGTCCAACACTTCCAAGTCCGTACATTGGGATCCGTCTTTGGATGATGCAGACTACTCCTCCGTACCTTTTTATCATACGGTTGATGATCCTCTTCCGGCGATCAACGACAGCGGTTCCTCTACACCCCTGTTCGTTGACCTCCCCACCGTTGATCCCTTGGAGTCACTTCCCACGACACCTTCCCCTGATGACCTTCTTTCGGTTGTGCATGGTGGTCGTGCGGGTCATCATGGCTCGCGCAGGACATATAAACTCCTTTGCGATCATTTTCCGGGCCATCGTATACCGTACAGATATGTTCAAACGTTTGTCAGCCAATGCCCTGTTTGCCAGAAGGACCGCCTTGGTATGACGGACACCCTACAACCTCTGGTGCGTCACCTCAAGCCGTTGCACCATCGTGCAACAGTGGGTGTTGATACTCTCACTATCACACCGCCTGACAAGTTTGGCAATCAGTACCTCCTTGTGGTGGTGGTGCATGACTCCAAGTTGTGCGCACTTTATGCTTCCTCCAGACACGATGCAGAGACTGTTGCTAACTGTTTGCTTCAGTTCTTTGCAACATATGGTCTTTTTGATTGTCTCATCTCCGATCCTGGATCTGAGTTCACCAATCATGTTGTTGCGCACCTGCACAAGTACCTTGGCGTCTTGCATCGGTTTAGCCTCGTTGCTAGACATGAATCGAACGGTGTCGAGAGTCACAATGCCCTTATCCTCCGCCACCTCAAAGCGATTGTTTTCGATGAGCGCGTGAAGGACCAATGGTCTTCCCCAACCATCTTGCCTTTGGTACAGTTTTTTGTGAACAATTTCGATTCGTCCGAGACGGGTGTCGTGCCTTTTCATGCGCACTTCGGATCTCAAGATGCAACGTACTTCCGAATGCCTGAAACGTGGACTCCTTCCGAACGTGCTTCGGCTTACGTGCGTCTCTTGGATGAGAATCTTGCGCTTGTTCGATCGATCTCGCATGACTTTCAGCGTGCCTTGATCTCTGAACGCACATCTCGTAATCCCTCTCCGGATACCCACAACACTTTTCAACCAGGGGATCTTGTGTTGTTTCAACGACTTGCCCCGCACGAGCGTTTGCCCTCCAAACTGGACCCACGATATTCTGGCCCGTTTGCTGTTGTCTCGCATTCGAAGAATGACGTGCAATGTCGGCATCTCGTGGACGGTTCTATATCGACGTTCCATGTCTCGCGCCTTAAGCTCTTCCATGGTTCGGAAGACCAGGCGTACCGACTGGCGCAGATAGACCATGACCAGTTCGAGATCTTTTCCATTTCTGCTTATGCCGGTGATCCTTCTCTCCGATCTTCAATGGATTTTTTCGTGACTTACGCAGACTCTTCGTCCTTGTGGGTCCCGTATTCCCCAGACATTGCGTCGACGCTACCATTCGAAGACTTTTGCCGCGCTCGTCCGGAGCTTGCTCTCTTGCTCTATCCTGCTGCGCAAACCAAGCCACGACTGGCTGCCTTGAAGCGAATGCGCATTACGGCAGTAGCACCGGGTGACACGGTCTTCGTTGATCTCCGCTCATACGGCCATGAATGGTACAAAACGTTGTCGTTACCAGCGCTCCATCACACAACGTACTTGCTGCAATATCAGTACGTTGCGTGGTCCAACAGAACGCACACCAAGATCCAAGCGTTCTGTCCCCTCTTTGACGAAACATTCCACGTGGCCAACGATTTCGTTGAGCATTATGGCTCCCATCGATTGTCCTCGACCTTCACCCCTTCCCTGTCTGAGGTTATCCTTTCCCCTGACATATGTTGCCAACATCCCGATGTTCTTCCCGCCCAACATCGCCAGCGTCTCTTGACGCAGTTTGCAATGCTCAAGACTTGAACGCACCTCCATCACCACGGTTGTGATGCGTCTGCGTCCCTCCGGTGCTTGCATGGACCTAGTACGGTCCCCATATTGATCTTCTTGTTGCCACCATCTTCATCTCGTTGTCGGTTCACCGTGTCATGGCCTTGTATGTCGCACGCTGGTTGCTAAGGATGCTCAATCGACATCCCGCACACGTTCAACACACTCCGCACACAACCAGGCTTCCTGACTCGTCTTCGGTGTGCTTTGTTGTTGATCTTTCGTGGCCTAGCGTGAGGAACGCTTGTTGCTAAGGATGCTCAATCGACATCCCGCACACGTTCCCCACACTCTGCACACTACTTGACTTCCCAACTCCGACACATTTTACCCCGACCAAGGTCACCCTGGTCGGGGTAATACGACATGAGGTACTTAAGGCTCTTACAATGCCTCCTACGCGACCTCAATCGACACTTCGTATACCGCCCAGTAGTATACGGCACAGCAGAAGAACTCTTCGCAACTCTTGACCACATCTTCCCGGCTCATCACATGAACCTGGCGCAGTCCCGGGTCCATTAACACGATGTCACCTCCTTCGACGACCCGTGCCGCGATCCCATGTCGTGTCACGATACCTCCTGCCCGACTGATCTTCATATCGTTCATCCGCTGGGCGTGCAGTACCGTGGCTCGTCTGGCCTCTGCCGATATTCCTTCAAGCTCCAACAGCTCCTCGGCCGACACTTCCCCACGCTTCAACAGCTGCTCTGCAGACTTCTCCTCCAGCAGCAACATGACCTCTAGCTGCCTTGCCGAGATTCCTCCAAACCTCAATGGTTGTCCCCAAACGAAGGCTGACTTCTCCGCCACTTCACCATCATTCCCCTGCGTTTCGTCTCGCGCGTGCATATTGGCACGCAGACTCTCAGCAGCCTCGCGAATAAGGCCAGCCTTGTGATAACATTCTTCTTCCTGGCAAGATCGCAAGCTTCGACCATTTGCCAATCGCCAGGCTAGCGCAGTGCACTTTTCCCCCGCTGCGCCCATGTGGGTCAGCTCCCATGCTCGTGCTGATACCGCCACATCATCAGCTCCCATCAGGACATCGACGGGCGGGGGCCCAATCTTTCTCGTGGCCCAATTATCGATCAACTGCTGGAACAAATCTCGTTTTTGTGCATGGGTTCTCTGCTGGGGCGATGTGCGCTTTTTGTACGCATCCGCGATACTGTTCTTCTTACGCGGTCGCTTCTGCTTGGGCTCCTCCCGGACATCTTCATCTTCCTCTCGTCCTCTCTTTCTCGCTGCCAGACCCAACAGCCGGGTAGAGATATCATCTTTCCCTTGGCCCTTTCCATGGTACCCGAATACAACATACTTTTTCCCGACTCCATGTTTTTGCAGACGCGCGCTGAACCACTCACTGAAGTGACCGTCAAAGGCATGCGCTCTCCTCCATATAAAATTTTGGATCTTCCCGAGACCCTTCAAATGTTCCAACCACGCATACACCCCCTCTGCGGTGTACCGCTCGTTCTTGATCTTCTCGATTTTCTCCTCCCGAGCGCTCACCAATGCTTCCCACTCCTCCATCATCTTTTCTTCTTCCTTGCTCAGCAACTTTCCCTTTGCCGTCTTCGGTTTCTCTGGTTCCGCTGGCACTGCTGCCAGCCCCTCCGACTGTCTTTGGTCGCACCATTGATGGAATGCGCTGTACGCGTTGCTCTTCGTGTACTCCACCTTGGCTCCCCGTTCCATCCCCAACAATATGTTGCGCTCCTCATCGGTCTCGACACAATTCAGCAGTGACACTATCAAGCAATTGCTATCGGTCGCGCTTTTCGGCTGCTGCACATGCTTCCACTGCGCTATCAGTTGTTTTCTCCTCTGCTCGAATGATGTTTCATCAGATATCACCTTATCTGGTCCCTCGGTTAAATTGTTTTGGACTTTCTGCATTTTGCCATTTGCAACATTCTCCATTCTCTTGTTCATCTTGTTCAGCATGTTCGGTTTGGTACTTAGGGCTACCTTGACGTCTTCTTGACTTTTAGAAAAATTCAATATTTAATTGAATTGTGATTTATTTCTATTTATTATGTCATCTGCTGTCATTTTGCTTCTCGCGCGCGCGAAATCTTGAAACTTCACCTATCGCGCGACACAGTGTCGCAGCGCTCTCCCCAGGTGCACCCAGCCCCACCCAGCCACCCCAGACATACGAAAACCCAGATTTTCCAGCTCACCCAGATTCAAGCGTTCCCTAGATTTCTATTTTCCCAAAATTTCGATTTTCTCCCAGATTTCCTGTTTCCCACTATCTGTGTGCGCTCTCTGCCTTACACTGCCCCTCTCTACCTGTCTCTTTGTCTACTACCCTGTTTACACTTATTCAATACATCCTTTCACTCTTTCTTTGTGGAGAGAAGGTATTGACGCTAAATGCCGACTACCTCTATATTTAGCTTATAGTTTCTTAGTTACCATCACCACACGTTCCTCTCCGGCCTCCGTCTGTGGGTTCGTTGTGGTTGATGGTTCTTCCATCACCTGATGTGTAAACACATCTAATTAACCTATCCTCTATTTCTTCTCGTCTGGTTATTACTTCAGTGTTCCTTTTCGGACCTGAAGGTATTGTTAGTGCGCCTTTTCGGACACTAACGTTACCAGCCTTGTAGATCCCAGTGAATAGGTCACTTAGATCCCAAGCTTTTCTAGTGTGTTACCCTTATAACACCACAGTGTTTCCTGATTGGCTGATCCACCCAGGTGACTTTGTTCGACAGTTTTCCACGTTCGTATTCCAAGAGGCACTACGACCACAAACATTTGGGCATATGCTGCAGTGTTTGATTTTCTTACCCGTCGATGTTCCGGAATGAAGACTTTGGCTTGAGCAACAACTCCGACACCGACTCAACAACCCATAATAATACTGTCTCTACTTACGATGACTTGCGATGACTTCGATAAACCAGCGAAGAAGCCTTGGATGGTCTCTATGATTTCATCCTGAATGAGCAGCAAGCAGTGCAAACTAGAGACAGAATAGAAAATCCCGCCACAATTGAACCCCACTACACAATCCGAAGGAATCTTATCCGAAGGAATCTATCAATAGTTTCCACAGCTACGGAAGCTGATGAATAGAGAAAATGATCAACACATGAAGCTTTTGGAACTGAATTCATCGACGACTTTACAAACCGAACGAACTGAATTTATAATCGAAAATGGTTGAGAGCGAAGCGTTTGGATAAAAATCAAATCAAACTTCAAGATGCGTTCACTGATTCAAGCCCGGCTACTTGTCGCGTTTTTCAACCAGTTATGATCTGGACAGCGTTTGGGTTGCGAGGAAAGTCTGCTCTTGCATATTTCTGGAAGGGAATGAAGATTCTTAGGACAACCAGGCACTCTAGGCACTCAGCTTGTTGTTCTGGGTTCAGCGTGGCGAGCCATCCATTGTAGACCACTTCAACTGCCTTTTAGTTCTCGTTTGCTGCTCGAAGTTTCTCCTTTTGCACTTTCTCTTCCGCTGTGCGGCATTTGTGCTCTCGGTACTGGTCAATACGAGATGGAGAATTCATGACAACTGCACGTTGTTGATGAAAACGCGTTGGTCCTTCGCTATCTTTCGTTTGCACAAATGATTGATGGAGACTATACCAGCGGCGTCCATATCTTCTTCTGTGAGTAATCCCTTTCACGACACATTGTTGCCATAGCCTCCCAATTTTTGTCGCTTTTGCAGGTAGAGTGGTCGTGCATGTTTTCAACGCCTTCGATAAAGATGGTTAGGGTCCCCAACCAATTGTCAGTGTATCCCCATCACCACCATCGATTGATTCAATGTGTTTCTTATCGCCCAAACAATTCTTTGCAAAGTGTTAATTATCTTTTGCGCGAACGATATTGTTCCGCATATCGCTCTTTAATTTGTCGCCTACTGTGGTTCGGCTTTGCGCTGTCGTTTTTTCACTACATAAACAAGAAATCAATGCAGTATACTTCATTCGAACTGTTTCTGGTTGGATTTTGTTATGTTGCAGGATTAATTCTGGGTGATTATCACTCTAAGCTAGCTTGTATGGGCTATCCTGTGTATTTAGTTTCGAAGCTCATTGTTTTTTCTTTGTTCTTTTTGATCGAATTGGCTCAATGGCAGCCAAAGAAGAAACTCATTTGATTATCTGGGTTTATTCACTGGGTTTTGAGTCAGACTACGTTCAAGCTGGTATCGTACTGCGGAAACAGTTTTCCATTCCTCAATTGTTCAAACTTCAGTAGACAATGATAGAATCGTCAAATCTACGAATTTGGTACCAAATACGATGGTGATGGTTCTAAAGTCATTTCCTGACCGAAGTATTGGAGTATCTTCCTTCGCAAATTCGAACAATGATCAATCACCACGTTTGAATCTCCGTTTGAAGAGAATATTGGGTAAGAGTCATTAAATTTTGAAACAATGTCCCATGTCCTTTGTTTCGCAAGAAGACTTGTTTCCGTTTTGTGATGCTGCCACAGCATTTTATCTCTTCCGCCACGATGGAGATCGCGGTCCATTGCTCCTGTGTCGATGAAACGTTTCCCGTATCTCTGAACAGTGCGCTGTGATACATGGTAGGAAGCTACAACGTCCGAAACTCGTTGAGTTGGAGTCATTTCAATGACGTTTTGGCGGAACCACTGAGGATATCCGTATCCCAACGGGGTAATCTGGCGGAGCATCCATTCCTTTGCGATCTGAAAGACAGACAGATGGTGAGAAACGTTAACCATTCCTCCAGTTGTTGAAGTTCAAGCCTCAACAAGCCCAGGATATTTTGTCAGAGAAGGGCTATGTTGTGGCTTGATAGTGGCTGGGTAGGTTGCTGGGTAGTTGGCTGGCGTCGGGTTGGCTGGGGAGCCGACGGCGCAAGCCGAGCCACAGTAACCTGTACGCTCAAGCGCGGACAAGAGTGCGCGTGCGCGCGTAGCGAGCGCGCACATTGCTCGTCACTTGTCTTGATTGCTTCGCCCCTATACACTTTACAGAGTACCATCAAATCGTCTTCCATTTGCCCCTCTTCTGCAGCGTCAAGATCAACGCCATTTAACTTCCAAGGAGATTTGCGTATTTTGCGAGGAATCTATTCCAATCGTTTCTTCGAAGCTTTGAAAAACGTACTCACATCAGAGGGCTGGCAAAGCGCACTGCTTGATGCTGGTGTCTTGACAAGGTGAATTTTATGTCCCTCCATAAGCTGCAACATGTCATTCTCTTGAAAGACTTCAATTTGCTTTGCTTCCCCATCGCAGGACACAAAAACATGCGAAGGAGAATCTTCTTGAGCTCGCAATACATGTGATCGCGATAGCTAGAAAAACTCACAAACCACTTCCTTAAAATACCATCTGTATAACGAGGAATTGCAAGCTCTTGTTCTCGTAACATAAACTCATCCATAGGACTCCGTTTCATAAATGGGTCCCAATCCAACAATTTTCATGACCTCAATCAGCCATGTTGTTGTCTGCAACGACAAAGACAGGAGGAGCTGAGTACCCGGCAGCGTTGTTGAGATGGTACATCTTCACAGCAAATACCAATGTACCAACACTAGGTGTTGAACTCGCTCTGCTTTCTTTCTTGATATTCGTCGGAGACTATAAACTGCGTTGCATCCCAGTTGGCAATGAGCTTGCGATCAAGCCCGTCACAGTAACCTTTCACAAGGAAAATCATCGACAAAGCATTTCGAGGGTCGGCTTCAGCTTCAATTCAAGCATCGGTTTTCAACTGGACCTTAGCCTCCACAAGGCCATGCTTTCGTAAATATATGCGAGAAACGCATTCTTGCTCCACGGCATCCACCCCATGGCAAGATTAAGTCTGAGCAGCCTCTTTCATGAGAATGTTCAATAAATCTTCTGTCGAAGGTGCTTACTGAGCCGATAAACGACTTCTTATTGAACCCAAGGCAGAGTCAACTCTCATTGCATCAAGCTTGCTTGGTCGGCCACGTTTAGAATGAAATGTGACCATGTCAATTGCAAAATAAATCTGTTAAGCTTGAATGTACCGTTTGAGACTTCTTTGGCTGATACCGAAACTCTGGAGGAAGTATTAGTTGTAAAGTGGGTTGAACTTGGTGCGGCGGGAGCATCTGATTTCGCTCCGCAACGGTGGTCACCAACGCAGCGTGGCTGTACACAAACGCGGACCCATCCGTATCGCACAGCCCGCTCCGTCGAACTCTGAAAGCGTCACTTCAAAATGACTGTTACGCTTCCTAGATATTTGGTGCTTGCCGCGTTCGAGCTGATTGAAGGACAATGTATTCGCGGCTCCCTCTGGTGTGAAGTAGACCGGCACTACTCCAAAGAAGTCTCCGACGATTGATGTACGTTGTGTCTTCCCTTTGTGGATATGTGGTGGGGCCATTGGGCATCAATATGACGCTAAGGCATTCACCACTTCCACGCACCGTTCGTAGAAGGAGTGGATCGATTCGCTCTGATCCGTGCGGATAGTCCGGAATGTTCTGACCACATTGTATTCTTGTGTATCTCGATTGCTCAATCCGCTCATGTGAGTGAGCTTTAACGCTGTCCATCGGATCGCTTTATCGGATCGCTTCCATCGCCGAGGAGGGAGACGGCGTCCGCCGAATTGCAGAACAAGGTCATCGAGGTCTCGGATAGCTTCGAACTAATTTGCGCAAATATTTTGGTCTTCTCCCTATCTGCTTCTTGTCTGTTCTGCAGAAGACTTTTTGCCGCTTGAGTGACTTTTGTTTCGAGGACCTTCATATTCGTGTCAGCGGGTAGCAGCGATAAGATCGCGTCGAGGTCTTCAACAAAACGGTATGCACCGCCTGGATCCGGCGTCATTTGGTCATCTTCATCGATGAGTTGTTCTTGTTCTTCAGCGTCTTCGTCGGCTGGGATTCAGCTTCACTTTCCGGCTCTCGAGGGTCATTTGCCACTGCTGCTCTCAGCCGAAACTTGATCGTCGCGCCCCCGTGTAGTAATGGAGAGAGTGGAGACAGTTCCCGTAAAAAGCGAACGTGGCTCTTATGTGGTCAGTTAGCCGTGCCTTGAACAAAATGAGCTCGGACACAGAGCCTGGCCTGCGCACAGGTATGTGTTGATTGACTTTATCTTTTAGTCAATCGACTACCGAGGGCTGGGGCGCGGGGATGCTTATTTTTTTGAAGCCCGGGCGCCGTTGCTCGTTTTTCAAGCTCGGGCCCTTCGAGTCGGGGTTGGAGTTCTTTGGCTTCGCCATGGGGTGGGGGTTGGTGGGGTTGAGCTTTCTTTTAATTCTCGAAGACAGACAGGTAACGCCCTCTCGTCGTCCGGTTCTAGGAGATTTGACGTCCTTTTAACGTTGCGCCCTGTGCTTCTTATCTAGGCGATTTTCACCAGTTGACCTATGCCTGAGTTCAAAAAAGAACTTGCTCAACTTGATGATCGTAAGCTTTGAATCAAAAGAATGTGATCACTTACAACGCCTGTCTACAGCATGGTAAGGATCTTCTCTCTGCCTTTCTTGTGCACGGTTTGATCAGTAACGTATCTTGAGCGGTCATGATGACTCACAGGTCCGATGATTGAGGAGTCGACGATGTCGACTTCCCCGTCATCATGATCCTGAGCAGTCGTCGTCGTGGCAAGATTGGCTTCCGACGAGCAGTCTTCCAAGCACGTTTCGATTTCCTCCCGCTCTAATGCTGGTCCCAGCCTCCCGAACCCAACTTTCTGTTGGAACTCTTTCCAATATAAACTAAATCACTTTCAAGTACTACTACTAAAATCATGAACCCCGTAAGATATTGGACCCGGGTTGGACCCGTGTACCGTGACATCCAGCGTGGTACTTGGCGACGCAGCGGCATCAACGAGAGAGTCCGGCGACGCGCCATCAAAGGGCGACGTCGCTCGGACGACACCGCGGTCGGCACGACGGGGGCCCCCGAATACCATACAAAAAACAAAAAACAAAAAATGAATTAGTTTCTGGGTCGTTTAGCCACTCAGTGCCTAAACTATAACAAATTTTTGAAAGTGTCCAAAATGGAATTTATTTTTATATAATATTTATTTCCATTTTGGGCACATTTAAGAATTTAATAATTTACTAAAAAAGAGAATTTAAAGGTTGGATTTTTGGGAATTGTGGAAATCTTAAATTTTTGGGTAATTATTTAATTGTTGAAATTTTTTAATATAGATGAATTTATTTATTTAAATATTTAAAAATGATTTAAGAAAAAAATAAAATTGTTTCTGGGATATTTAGCCACGATGTGCCTAAATTAAATATTATTTCTTTATTACTTATTTATTTCTTTAATATATATTTTATTTAAAAAAAGAATAATAATTACGGAGGTTGAAAAGGTGGAGGGTGTTGAGGTGAAAAGGAATTTCAGATTTCAAACGGAAAGTATAAAAAATATTTAATTTTGAAAAACCTCCCCTTAAAATCCACCTTAGAAAAAAACTAAATTATCTTGGTTGAAAATTTTGGAATCGTAAAAAATATAATTGTTTTAAATTTTTGGGCTCAAATAAAAAATAAAATATATAGAGGTATTATATATGGCAGGAAATTTTTGGTGTTTTGGTTGTAGTAATTGGATAAATAAAAATAAACCATTCCTAGTAATAAGATGTTCTGATGAGGAGGATTGTAGTAATTGTGATTATTTTTGTGATGATTCGTGTATTGAATTGGCGGAATTAATGGATATTGACTTTTCAAAATGTAATTGTTGTGCGGGTAATGTAAAAAAAGAAATAATTGATTTAAATAAAAAATAATTATTTATTAAATATATAGATGAATTTATTTTTGAGTGTGTTATAAAAAAATATTATATACAGTAATTATATATGGAAATGGAAAATCAAGATTTATCAAAAATGTCTTTACAAGAATTAAATGAATATAGTTCCAAACTAATTTCAGAATATAGAGAAACGGAAAGAAGACTTAAATTTTGGACTAACGATTATAAAACAAATTATATCTTTTCTCAAGATAGAACAATTGAAGATAAGATTTTTAATATTTCAAATATAGTTAATGAGAAATTTGCAAAATTAGAAAGAATGAATTGTTCTAAAAAAATAAAAGAAATTGAAAAACAAATTGATGAATTAGATATATTTTTAAGTAATGAATAAATATTTTTTTGAATATTATAAATATAAAACTATAAAATAATATATAAACATAATGTATATAATAATATGGCGGAGATCGAATCTGGAACTTTCTATCTTACAACTTGGTCGGCATCTTCAGTTACCAATGGAAATTATATTAAATATAATAGTTTTAATATAAAAGAATGTCTTGGAGAAATGTATGATAAATATGATAAATTTAAATTAGTTTTAAATGGAGTATCAAATTTTAATAATATGGCAGTTACTAATAGACTTGTAGCAATAAAAATGTCAGGTTTAGATTGGATAGGTTGTTTTGATTATGGAACCAATATAACAACTGAAGCAACATTAGGAATAATTACAGTAGCATCAATAGCAGGTATCAATTCTCAAACTCCATCAAATTGGGGATGCTGTTTCTCAAAGCCAAGCACTCACACAGTCAATTTAACAATTACATATCACGATATAAAAATAAATGCAATAGACCCAAATACAAATTATAATCTTTCAACATTTCTATTTTCCGTTTATGGTGTCAATTAAATATCTAAATATAATAATATAGAATGAATAAACTAAGCGCTACATTTACATTACATTCAAACAATTGCACATCAACCAGAGTTCCAAGTATATATGTATTTTCACATTTGAATATAAAAGAAATACTGGGAGAAATGCTTTATAAATATTCGCGTTTTAAAATGGTAATTAATGCAGAAATTGGTTATGCAGAAAATTCAGGTCAATTCTTTTTTTTAAAATTATCAGGTTTGGATTGGATAAATTCTTATGACTTCAGAAGAAGAGTAAAATCTGATCCATACATTTTATTACCAATTAATTCAATCGCGCATTTAAATCAACTATCAGCTAATAATGGCGTTATGTTCTCAAGACCATCAAATAATACTGTTAATTTTGAAATTGCTTTTGCCAGTAGAGATACATATATGACAACTAATTCATCAAGTCTCACTGAATGTTATTTTATAATCACTATATACGGTTTGGAAGATGAAATACCGCGAAATATAACATCAGCAACGAATATGTTGATTAAGGAAAATGCAACTTTCACACTTCATAATAGGTCAGTTTCAAGTGATCGCGGTGTTATATTTACATTCAATAATTTAAATATAAGAGAAATTTTAGGCCCAATGTTTAATAAATACACAAGATTTAAATTAGTATTAAACGCGCAAGCAGGACATTATTATATATCACCTGACACAGTTACCATAAACGGTATAACATTTACACCAAAAGGAGGAGCCAATGAACCATTTTTTTTAAAATTGTCAGGTTTTGATTGGATAAATTCATATGATTTCAGAACTGAAGTTAAAGCAGATCCATACATAATGTTTCCAACAATAGTTAATCAAAGACAACAAATAAACATCTTTCAAAGTAATAATGGTTTTATGTTTCAAAAGCCATCAAATGGATTAGTAAATTTTGAAATGTGGTATCAAAACAGGGCATTATGGGATTCATCAACATATCTTATGGGAGAACACTTGTTTGTATTTTCAATATATGGTTTGGATTAATATTCAACAATAAATTTTTTGTGCTCAATTAAAACATTAACTTTTGGTTTAATATTTGAAATACTGTATTTTTCATTTTTCACAAATTCTTTTAACAAATCGATATTTTCAGGTGCTTTTAACTTAATTGCTTTATATATTGTATTTAAATTTAATTTATAACAGTCGTGGCAAAGAACATAAGAACCAATGAGAGATTTATTACAATTTAAACACTTTGTAATATTTAGATTTTTAATTTCAGACATAATATATAATTATGTTATATATTATTTTTATAACAATTTTACAAAACCATTAATAGAAGTCCTAAAGCAGAAATTGAAGATACCGGATTTTCTTTAACAATATCCATAAATTTCCTGGGTTTATTAGATACAATAGTATTTGCAGAAGAAACAACCGATTTAACAGCAGTATTTTTAACTTCTTCAACTTTCTTCACAGCATCTTTAGCATTATCAACAACACTTTTAATTGTGGATTCTGTTTTATTTACAATATTAGCAACTGGAGCAGATTTAACAACAGATGAAACATTATTCGAAACAATATTAACAACAGGTTGAGGATTTGAAACAGTTTTAACAACAGTATCTTTAACATCTTCAACTTTCTTCACAGCATCTTTAGCATTATCAACAACACTTTTAATTGTGGATTCTGTTTTATTTACAATATTAGAAACAGGTGCAGACTTAACAACAGATGAAACATTATTCGAAACAATATTAACAACTGGTTGAGGATTTGAAACAGTTTTAATAGCATTAGCAACAACAGCCACAATACTTGGTTTAGAAATAGTATTTGAAACAGTATTTGAAACAGCAGTAGAAACAGGTGCAATGACAGCAGTTAATGTTGTGGATGCTTTGGGCACAACATTATTAGAAACAATATTAACAACTGGTTGAGGAGTTGAAACAGTTTTAACAGCATTAGCAACAACAGCCACAATACTTGGTTTAGAAACAGTATTTGAAACAGTATTAGAAACAGTATTAGAAACAGGAGCAACAGCCGATAATGTTGTGGATGCTTTGGGCACAACATTATTAGAAACAATACTAACAACTGGTTGAGGAGTTGAAACAGTTTTAACAGCAGAAGAAATAGTGTTTGTTATTGGTTGTGATGGAGCAATAGAAATAGATTTAACAGGATTATTATTTGCGACAGGTGCAACAACAGCCGATAATGTTGTGGATGCTTTAGGAACAACATTATTTATTGCTTTAGTAGGATTTTTTAGTGCTTTTAACATATATTATATATATTAATTACTGATAAAAAAAATTTAATCTGTAAAGTAGTTTAGAGGTTTTCCAGAAAGGAAATCATCAATTAATTCAGAAGCAACATTAGCAACAACAATAGTGCCAATATCAGCCACCATATTGTCTCTATAACTTTCATTTTTTAAGACATACTTATTCAAAGCATAAGCAGACCCAGCAGTAGCACCCATTTCGGCTACTTTTTCCATAAGACTACCAGCAGTAGCACCTAAAGCAGGTTTAAGCATAGGTGTAATAAAACCAGAAGCCAACATACCAGCACCAACAGAAGCGCCAAAATACATCGCTTGATTATTGTCTTTGTTTAAATAATACTTTTGAACACCATAGGCAACAACTCCAGCAGATAATGGTTTAATGACATTTGAAGAGGAATTCATTTAATATATATAATAATACATTATATTAAATTTTTTTGAAAAAGGTTTTTATTTGTTAATGACAATAATTATAACTCCAGCAATAAGAATATATGTCATAGGATTACTGGCAAAAGCACCAGCAACATTTTCAACAGTTTTAAAAGGAGCCATAACAACTTTTTCTCCAATATTAAGTAATGGTTTAGTAGTTTTTTGACCAATTGAATCTATAGTTTTTCCAATTTGTTTTAAATTCATTATATATATATGTTTTATATAATAATTTTATAGTAATTTTATTCTTCATCACTGTCAGGGTCAATATATGGTTGATTGAGCAAGTCATCAATTTGTGATTTATTTTTATTTTTTTGAATACAAATATATGTAGATGTAGCAACAATCATCATCATTTGATATTCTGGCGGTACTGCTTCAAATGTGTTATACTTAAGATAAAGTTGTTTGGATAATTTAATAAATTCAGGATTAGATTTGAGAATATCAGCAAGACCACTAATATTATAATTTGTGGTTCTGGTAGATAATCCTTCAATCATTTTAATACAATAAAATATCGAATCCATTATAAATGTATCAACAGAACTTAAAGATATAAGTATTTCAATTTCTTCCAAATGACTTCTTAATTTAGCAACTGTAGCAGAATCATTAACTTTATATTTTTTTAATTCCTCAGGAAAAAGCAATTTATATTGTTTAATTTTATGTCTTAATAAAAGTTTATCTTTCAGTTCTGAATTGTCATCAATATTTGATTTTGGTTTTGGTTTTGTGAGTTTTGGTTCGTTGTCATTGTCTTTAATTGTACCCATTGTATGCTCTTGTTGTATTCTCTCAAATAGTCGTTTTGTTTTTGTTTGAATTGGTTTAGATTTTCTACGATCTCTTATTGATAAATTAGGTTGTTCATCATTGATTGATTGATGATTAACTTGATTAACATTATGATTATCATTATGATTATCATTGATTGATTTATGATTAAAACTTATTTCACTTTCATAATTATGCGAATATAGAGTTTCAAAAATATCTTGTGGTTTCGTCTCTTCTGGTGTAATACTTTTTATATTTTGTGGTTTCGTCTCTTCTGGTATATTACTTTTTATATCGTTTATATTGTCGTCTCTATTGGTTATATCCTTTTCATAATCTGTCATTGTTTCGTCTTTGTTGCTTGTATTCATTCTGTTTTTATATCGTTGTCTTCGTCTTTCGTTGATTTGTGTAGTTGATAAAACCATTATATATATATTAACTCTATATAATTATTTCTTGAAATCATACTAATTAATTTTTTTAAGCCATTCAACAAATGGAACGATTAAATCTATAACCGTGTTTATATTCTCATTATCTATGAGAACATCCTTAGTTGTGATGATTTGTTTAATTGTATCTGAGTAATTAGAACCATTAGGAAATAAGAAATTAAAGTAAAATAAGAAATCAACAACATCAATATCTTCAATACTTGGAAAAACGAATTGTTCAGATTTACAAAATGGTTTAACCTTTTTTTCCAAATTTTTAAGTTTGATGAGAATAACTTGTTTTTTTGTTTTAGGTGTTGCTTCGTTCATTGAAAATAGATTTATATATAATTAACTTATATAATATTTTTTTATAATATCCACAAATTTAAAGTTGATTAACTTCATAACCGGATGGATTTTGAGAGCATATACTTTCTGTAAAAGCATAACAATCAATTTGATGCATTGAAGCCAAAGGTGAATTAAATGTAATTTGTAATTGTTCAGTTCCTGAAAATCTTTTACTTGAATTTAATTGACCATTTAATAAAGCATCAACCGTATTACTTGAGAAAGAATAAGCATAAACATTAGCACCATTATTTACAATAGTCCCAACATTATCGATAGAACCATTAGCAACTTCAATGGAATAAGAAGAATTAAAGTAATATAAATTTAAGTAAAATAATGCCACAGCAGATGGAATTGGATTACCTCCAACTAAACTATTATTTGTAGAATCAAGAATATTGAATTGATTAATAGCCGTATAGTTAAAGGCATTATCACCAGTTAAACCAGTGATTGGACGAACAGTGAAAAAGAGAGTAGTAATTTTTCCAACAAATGTATTTAAAACAATATTAAAACTTGATACACCTGCTTGAGCAGTGTAAGGCATATATAAGCATTTATGAAAAATAGTTTTTGAACCAAGTTTTAATGATTGTGCGATAGAATCTGTGACATTGGTTGGTAATTTGGTATTTTTCACAACAGCATTACAAGAATTGATGGTGGCAACTGGAACTCCTGTTCCGCTATTCACAACACAATTGGCCAATGGATTCATATATACAACTAATTGAATATTTTGGTTTTGATTTACAATACTTAAATTACATTGGTCAAAAATACCAAATAATTTAAGCATATAGTTATTTGTTGCAGATGCTAATAATGCTCTTTGAGAGACACTCGCATAATGTCCAGCAGCATTATTTGAATATATTCTATCTTCATCATCGAATAATAATTGTTGTGTAATAAATTGTTGTCCTGGGTAGTATGTATCTGCAACCTTACCAGATAATTTTAAGTCGATATGGTCAATCCAGAAATAAGCAGGAACAAAACGCAAATTTGTCGCTCCAGTAGTTCCAGTAATTGAACTGACATTAAACATCAAAGCAATATTATGAATAAGCATATTAGTGTCTTTAATATCAATTATAAAAGAACCACCCCAACCAGGAATTGATGAAGCAGGATATAATGAAATAACATTTTCAACACCTTCAGGAATATTACTTATTTGATTAGCAGGAAGTGAAACACCATTTGATACTTGAACTCTTTCTAAAGATTTAAAACTGTTTCTATTTGAAGTTTTGGACATTGAATAATATATATAATAGAATTATATATTATTTTATTTAAAAAAGATTTAAAATGCGTTTTTTATTGTTGTAAGACATACAGAATTATTATCAATTGTATCCACTGAAAATGATTGTTCTATATATTTATTATTATTTATATTTAAACTTGGAACACCACCAAAAAATAATGGAAATTTAAAATCGTCTTGAGAACCAAAAATAAACTGTGAATATTTATCACATATAGACACTTTATTGCCAAAATAATTACAATTACAAAAAATTAGTTTTATAGATTTATTCATATTTTTATAAACATTAGTAATTTTAACATTAAAACAAGTTGTTAATTGTTGTGTGGTTTCAGAACTCAAATACCAAATGGTGCCTTCTGCACAGTTTAAAATAATTGTGTTTGTTTCTGGATGGTATGGCGCATATAATACATTGTCAGAATTGGTTTCGTGTAATGTTGTTGATTTTTGTTTTATTAAGGACATTATATAATTATATTATATATTATTTTTTGTTGGATTATTTGATTCTTCCCCGGTTGAATTTCCCGTATTCTTGACAATATCACTAAGTGTATGGATATTTGGTTTTTTTGGTTCTGCTATTGTTTCTGATGGTATAGTTGAATGGACTTTTGTTTTGGCTATTGCTATATTTTTATATAATTTTACAATTTTTGAATCATTTAAAGTCTCATTAAATTTTTTCCAACCAATTGATTTTCTACCAGGTTTATAACCTGAAATTCTCAACATATTATTTATTTGTCTTTGTATTTTTCCTCTTAATTTTCTATTTGTGGGGTATGTCTCCTCTGTTAGTGTTTTTAGTTCCTCATAATCATCAATAGTAATATCTAATCTGGTCAAATATTGTCTAATACTATTAAGACTATCTTTATATTCATCACTGTTCTGATATTGTAGTAATTGTTTCGTATCTTGTGTTTCCATCTTTTCATTGATTTTTTGTGCCAAAATTATAACATTTTTTACATCTATATTTCGTTGATCTTCAGTATATCCTTCTTTTACTTCTTCTTCTTCTTCTTCTTTCACTTCCTCCTTTACTTCTTCTGTTGCATTTGCTGATAATTGTGGTTCAGATACAAGTGTTGATGTTGGTGGTTTAGATAAAGGTTGTTGGACTGATTGTGGTTGTGATAAAATTGTTGATGCTGGTAAAACAGATATAGAATTGGTTTTAGCAATAGTTTCCAGTCCTTTTAAATGTTCTTGCTTATATGGTCCTTGTGGATTAAGAAGTCGTTTTCGTTGAGTATTTCTGACAAGTTCTGTAGCCTTTTGAACTCCTTCATCGTCAATATCAACTTTATCACCTTTACTTGGTACATATATTTTTTTGGAATTAATAATATTATCAATTTTACTATTCATTTGTTTATATGATTCATAAGATGATTCACCATAATCTTGAAGTGTTGTGGCATTACCTTCTTCAAGTGCTCTTAATGCTGATAGAGGATTGGGAACACCTGCCTCTTCTTTCATATTATTTAATTGTGTTTCTCTAAAACTCATCGGTTGATTGACAGATACAAATTGAACATCTGTATTATGTGGAGTTTGGTGAAATATTTCAAAAATTTCGTTTTCGTCAATATCTACAATATCATTTTCTTTATATTTAAAATCTGGTACTCCTGGTCCTGTTGTATATGTTAAATCATATTTTGTTATACCTCTTCTATAGGATTTTCTTGGGAAATCATAAGATATAGTTCTTTTAGGCTTAATATCTACCTTTTTAATTCCAACTAAACCAAAATGAGCCATTAAATCTTTACCTGATATATTTTTGTCTTTTAATTCATAAGTTTTTTTATATGGTTTTATATCTTTATATTTATAAGTGTAGTTTATCATAATAAGTATAATTATAATAAGTTGTGAAAAAAAATTAACTCAAATTTAATTTAATTATGGGTTGTTAATTACATCTGTTTTTCGTTTGGCTTCCAATTGATCTATAGCAGTGCTCAAAAATTCCTCAGGAACTAAGAGATCGACAATTTCGTCCATCATATCAACAATAGTCTCTGTATGTGCTAATGCAAGTTTAGCCAAGTCTTGAGATGGATATTCCGGCTTACTGGGTAAACCCAATGAAACACCTCCAACTTTTCCTTCTGATAATATTTCATATGTTCTATCATACCAATCTTTGGAAAGTTGGTCTGTTAATTTTTCGACTAAATCATTTCTGAGTTTAGCGTATTTTGTGGGCTCAGTAAGTGCCATAGCCTTCATACCATTTCTATATTTTTTATACTTGAATCCGATATAATTAGATGTGTCAAGTTTAAAGTTTTGATTTTGTGCCATTGATAAATATTGTATATAATATATAATATATAATTTTTTTATGAAATATTACTTATATTAAATTAAATATTCTATATATTTTTTTTATTATTCTTAATCTTCAAAAAGTCAGAAGGCGTTTTTATCATTCCATAAAGTTCATCAATGTCTCCATTTTTAACAGAATTATTATTAACTATTAAGAATCCATAATCTTTGGTTGCTTTCTGAAACAAATTATAAAAATCATCTTTTGACAAATTGTAATTATACTCATCAAAAATTAGTTTTAGCCCTTGCGCATTAACTTGAGAAAATAAACAAAAATCAATGTTATTTCTTATGACTGGTTTTATTGCTGCTTTTAAATACTGTGAAACAAAAATAATACTTATATTTATATGTCGTCCTCGTGTAAATAATAGTTCAAATGGTTTAGAATTGTTTATTTTTTCATCTGAAATACAATCATCTAAAATAAGTAAAATTTCTTGTCGTTCTTCATCTGGTTTATTACTATTTACACGTGTCATTGTGTCAATTAATTTCTTAATAAATTCCTCATTGTATTCGTGGTATATTTGTTTTTTGTCAATAATTTCAGAATAGAATGAATGAACGGCCTCAGTAGGACATATTAAAAACACTTTATGAAAGCGATTAATATTCAATAATAATAAATATCTTATTAATTGAGATTTTCCAGAGTTTCTTTTGGCAACAACCAAAATGGTTTTATTTAATATATCAAAATTCATCTATATAAATATATGAGAAAATATTAATTGTTATTTCATAATTTTATATTATAATTTTTATATCATATTATTATATATATGGAAAAAAACAATCAAATTATCCTCAAAGACAAAGACAAAAAGGCCTTAAATTTATTCAAGTTCTCTAAAGTTCAAAAAATAAAAAATAAAACAAATAGATGCGTCCAAATGACATCATCTTTATTATCAAATATTATTAGTGATGATGACAATGAAAATAAAACTGACATTTCTGTTGCCAAAATTGTATGCAGTGTAATAGAATTCTTATTCACAAATACTAAAAAATATAAAATAAATAAACTTGAAATTGCTCTTACGGTTTATGAACAACTTTTTGGAAATTTAACAGAAGAACAGAAAAAAACTATTATAAAAAATATTGAACACATCGTGGAACACAAATTAATTCAAAAAATATCCAAATTAGAACTGGCAAAAAACGATATAGCAGGTTTTTTAAAATTCATCCTATTTTAATTAACCTGCCTAAATATATGATTCTTAATATTATAAAAAATTATACTTTGAATTTACTTATTCAAGAATTTGGACTTAAACAAGTTATAATTTTATCTATTATTTTATCGGTTTAATTTGTAAAATAAATATATAGTATATTTATATATACTATACTTAATGAGATTATTTTATTTATATAGAAATGAACAAATTGTGGCACAAGGAGTTGAATTTGATGACAAACAAATATGTATGAAATGGCTGGGAGATGTCAAAAGTATTGTTATTCATAAAAATATAAAAGAACTTAAAAAAATATCAGTTCAAGGAAATTCAAATATACTTTTTCTTTGTGATTTCAAAACTAAATAAATAAAATTTTATATTCTATTATAATTATATATAATGGAATTTTATAATCTTGTAAAAAATGGAAATTTAATCGCTGATATTATTGAATTTGAATGTGGACATATTGTAGTCTATTTACATAATAGACACTCCAATAAAATATTTTGTGTTCCTTGTTTGGATGACTTACGCGATTTTATTTCAAAAGAAGGATACACTTTAATTAAAGATGGTGTAAAATGTGATGAAGAAGAAGATTAAACAACTTTAGCACAATTCTTGATTGTGATGTTTTCAAATTGACCTTCATATTTTAATTCTCCTAATTTTACATCAGTATTTGAATGAATTAATTTATCACATAAAAAACCATCTGTTAATATTTGATGAATATTATTTCTATGTTCATACATACATTCTGACATTTTCTTTCTATCCATTGCTTTTAAAAATGGTATTAATCTTGCATAATTTGTTTTATATGGTTTGTTAATTTTATTTGTTTTTATTAAATTGACACTTTCATTTTTATTACAAGGTCTTAATTCAGTTATTTCATCATCTTCACTAATAATAATTTCTTTATCATCATATTTTTTACTTCTGTCATATTCTCCTAAACGACCCCATAATCTATTTAGTAGGTCTTTTGCTTTATTTGCTCCTTGGTTTTTCAAATTGAATAAATACATTACATATGGTTTGAATACCTCTTCAAATGATATTAATTTATCAGGACTATAATATAAATAATTGGGTTCATCATCAATAATTAATTCTACTTTTAAATTTAATTTTTTGGCGTGTTCTAAACTTGTATGTGTATAATAATTATTAAATGAAAATCTATATAATTTATTGATGTTTTCATCTTCTGATGGATGAACAATTACTCTATATATACCATATCTATAATAATCAAGTGGTAATTCTGTAATTTTTTCGAAACTTCCTCTTTTAATTGGAAATTTACCTTTTGATGTCATCAAATGTGCATAATGGCTTTTAACATCATATTTATATACATCACCTATATATTTATGTCCCCAAATTAAAGAACCTATTGTTGCTTCATTAATCCATATAGCCTCATCTTGTAATATATTTTCTGGTTCAATTAAAAATCTTGTCATTTTATCAAATATTTCTAAACAAGTATTATTTATATTTCCGGTTTTATACATATTTACAAACCCATTTGATAAAGTTTTTAATTTTTCTATATCTTCAACTAATTGTTTATATTCTTCTTCTATTGGTATTTGAACTCCTTTTTTTTGTTCTTCTCTATCAAATAAAATATAGTTGGAACTAAAATTATATAATATATTGTTTCTTTCTTCAATAGTCATTTTTTGTTTGGTAAAGCCATCATAACCTTCAAAAGTTAATTTATCATACAATAAAGGCTTCTTTTCATAAAATCTGACCGACTTATTTAATAATGGTTTTAAAGTAGTTGTATCAACTGTATAATGTTCATTTTGTAATAATAGATTAATAACTTTATTTGATTTAATTGTTGATGTGTATATATAATCACCTCTTACATTAATTTGATATGTTGATAATTTCTTTTCTACTTTTTCAATTAAATTTAATGGCACTTTATCGGCTCTTTTCAATCCTAAATAAGATTTAAATTTACTTGCTGAATCAAAGAATTTATCAAAATCATAAATCATAAATGTCAAACAATTATATAAACAATCATTAAATATATCATTGCCTCCTTGAGCCTTTGGTTTAAAAATTGCGTATATTACAAAAGATTTATATTTAATATCGTCTGGGTCTGGTTGGACATCATAATAAGTTGTTGGGTCAAATATTTGGACTTTTTCACCTATTGATGAAATATAACCACTTCTCCAATTGTATTCTGGATGTTTAATGGATGTTGCTATTTTTCCATCAATACCTTTCTTTTTTAAATAATCAGACATCTTTTTTGAAATATTTAATACTTTGTTTTTTGAAAAATCACCACCTCTATATATTGATGAATCAAATCTAAAACTTATAATGTTATTTCCAACATATTTTACATTATCTAATACTTTGGCCTGTGGTTGATATTCTTCAAATTTATTACTTATTTTGTCTATTAAAGATGATTTATAACCTTTCGCTTTTACATTTTCTTTTAGTTTGATTTCTTTCGTCAATAATTCTACAAGTTCTTTATTGTCTGCTACATTCTTTTTTTTAGCAAGTTCTTTTTTGGCTTCTTTTAATTCCTTCTTTAATATTTTTAAATTTCCCATTTATATATTATATTTATATAATATTTTCAAATTCTTAAATTAATTTATCTATATTAAAAATAAATTATTCTATATTAAAAAACTATTTTTTATCTCCAAATTTTCTGATCAGTGTATATTTATAACTTTTCAATATTGGTTCATTATAATTAAAGATTAGTTCGATTACATCAAAATCATTATAAATAGATTGTCCTAATGTATGTAAAAATATACATTTTATATCGTTGAATAAAATAGGATTTAAATGACTTGTTATAATTTTCACTATTTCATCTTGTTCTTCCTCCGAATATCTTGAATATGATAATCTAAAAGGAACATCTTTATACTGTTTCCATTCGTCTAGAATTTCTTCGACAAAATCTTTAAAAAAGAAATAATCTTCCACAAATTTAACTTCTTCTTTGTTGTCTAAGTCGTAAGTGATTTTTACCATTTATATATTATATTTATATATTATTTTCAAATTCTTAAATTAATTTATTTATATTAAAAAATAAATTATTCTATATTAAAATTATTTTTTATTTTTTGTATTGGTATTTTTTATTATAAACTTAATGTGATTTATAGTTTTTTCAAGTTGTTCAATATAAAATGAAATAAAATGACTATCAACTATTTCTTCATAAACTCTATTTTTCAAATAAGATTCATACCATTCACCTAACTCAAAATCGAATATTTCAGTTTTGTATTTATCACAAATTTTTAAATATTCTTCTAAAAGTATTTGATTCAAAGATTTTATACCATATTGTTTGTTTTCATATGATGATAAGTCATCAATAACATCGTGTTTATAAAATTTAAGAAATTCCAATTCTTGTTCTAACATCTCCAAAGGTTGTTCTCTGATTTTTACCATTTATATATATTATATTTATATATTATTTTCAAATTTTTAAATTAATTTATTTATATTAAAAAAATAATCTTATATATTTTATAATTATATTATATAGTATAATGTCAATCCGTGAATTTATAGACCATTTAAAAACCTCTAAAAAGACTGAATTAAAGAGTTTATACAAAAAACCAGTTCCAGAAAAAGGTGGTGAAATGCCTAAAACCCAAGTTTTTAATAAAAATATTTTTCATCAAGCAGATATATTATATATGCCAGAAGATAAAGATTATAAATTTATTTTAGTGGTTGTGGATCCTTATGATAATTCGGTTGATGCTGAACCAGTAAAAGATATTTTAAGTAAAGATAATGATGTATTAAAAGCATTTAAAAAAATATATTCAAGAAAATACTTGGACTTTCCAAATATACTCACATTAGATAAAGGAGCAGAATTCACACAAGAACCAGTCAAAAAATATTTTAAAGATAATGAAGTTTATATTAAATACTCTTTAACTGGAAGAAGTAGGCAACTGGCAACAGTAGAAAGAATGAACCAAAGAATAGGAACTATATTATTAAAAAGAATGGCAAACCAAGAATTAATAACTGGTGAAAAATCCAAAGAATGGGTTGATGATTTAAAGACTCTCATTGAATACTATAATGAGAAAAAGAAAAAACCACTTAAAGCAGAAATATCACCTGACCCTATAGCAGATGAATATACTGGTAATTTATTAAAAATTGGAACTAAAGTAAGATTACAATTAGATTTTCCTATTGATAATGTTAAAGGTAATAGATTAATTGGAAAATTTAGAAGTGGTGATACTCGATGGACTGCTAAAATATATAAAATTACTGAAGTATTATTAAAGCCTGGATTTCCTCCAATGTATTTAACTGATGCTGATGATAATGTAGCCAGAACAAAAAACCAATTACAAAAAGTATCAAATAAAGAAGATGAACCAGATTCAAGATTTATAAGAGGTAATCCAGAAAATTATATAATATCGAAAATATTAGATAAAAAAATTGAAAATGGTAAAACATTCTTTTTAGTAAAGTGGCGCGGATTTAATAATCCAGACGATAATACTTGGGAACATTCAAAAACTTTTGATAGAACTAAAGATTTAAGAAAAATGAGAAGAGATTTCAATGATTTAAATTAGCATAAATATTTGGATTGTCTATGATTGAATATTTTTCTTTAAGTGCTTTAACTGTTGGGTGTAAATATTTTTTAGGTGTTTTACTTTCTAAATATATACTTCTTGCGTGAAAATAATCTATATCTAAATCTTTTGCTATTTCACGCATTGTTTTATATTCCTTTGTTTCTCCTGTTGTTTTGTTTTGTAAAATAAATTTGTATAACATAATATATAATTATAATATATTATATTTTTAAAATTTTAAATTAAATTAATTTATATTATTTTTTATTTTGGTTAAATTTCTTCAACAGTAATTTTGAATTTTCTCATATTTTCAAGAGTTGTTTCAATACCTGTCATTTCTTCATCATACATATCCATATCATCAAGAGTTTGGTCAATTAAATGAATCATCATTTCATTTTCTTTTTTCGTTCTTTCATTATAATCAACTATTCTATCTGTCCTTTGTATATTCCAATATGTTTTAACACAACCACCAATATGAGGACATAATATATCAAACCATCTTTCAATCATTCTTCGTTGTTTAAGTTCCATATGGAATTTATCTGTTGCTATTTCTTCTTCTTTAGTATAAACACCTGGAATGTTTGATTTAAAAAGTAAATTAATTTTATACATATATAATATATTTATATAAAAATTTAAAATTTTAAATTAAATTCATTTTTATATTTTATTTTCTAAATAATCAATATATTCTGTAAATTGTATTGTAGTATATTCTTGTTTATTTGGGTTTTCTTTTATACCTTGTTTATAAATATTTTTGTTATATGCAAAATTATTATAATTATCATCTTCATCGGCTAAGTAAAATGTTTTTAGTTTTGGTTCTGGTTTAATTTCTGTTAATTGTTCCACTAATTCTATGTTATAATCTTTTAATATTGGGTTTTTGTATTTAGCCAATAATATAATATCTTTTAAAATATTTTTATCAATTGTATAAGCATATTGTCTTTTATTGTCAATTTGTTTTTTCTTTGATGTAATTAATGGAATGTCTCCACAAATATTTTTAATGATATTAATATAAATTTGTAATAAATCATATTTAGTTTTATATGTTTTTACAGTTCTTTTTGGGAATAATGAAGAATATAATTCTTTAAATTTATCAGATATTTCAATATTTGGGTCAATATTTGAAAAATCAAAATTAAATCGTTCTATTTTATAATGTTGTTCAAATTTAATTAACAATAATACTTTGTTAAATGATGTTGATAATGATTTAATTTCAAATGTCTCTTTTCGTTTTTGAATTTGTTTTAATTTAATATAATTATCTGTTTTTAGTAAATTTAATAAATTATAATAATTTTTTAATGCGTAATCATCAACTAAGAATATTTTATATTTATTTGCTTCTTCTACTGATGGTATATTCAATAATTCGGTTCTATCATATAATATTTTATATTCCTTTAATTTTTCTAAGTCTTCTTCTGTTTCAATATTATAATATAATTTCACAAAGTCATCAAATTTTTCAGTTTGTAATTCTTGGTATAATTCTTTGAACTGTACTGATTCATCTATTTCTAATTTCTTGTTTTCACCTTTAACACTTAATACAAATCCATCCCTTATTAAATAATTCTCATAATGTTGTATGAATCCAGTTCCAAATATTTCATTTTGATATTCTTTATAACAGAATAATTTAAAAAATGTATTATCAATGATTTTAACTTCATCATCTTCATTTCTACTTGAACTCATACCCATTAATCTATTGTTATATTTTATCATTTTTTTATATTTATCTTCTACTTCTTTTAATGTTGTGTGTCTCATTGGTTGATATTTGATTTCACTTGAATAATATATTAATTCTTTCATATTTCTTGTTCGACAACTCATTTGATAACCACTTATAGGAGTAATTAAAGGTTTTGTAGTAAAATACATAAAATGGGTTTGTTTAATTTCTTCTAATACAAATGATACACCTGTTGTAATAGTTGGACTGTAAAAAACATATTTATTTTTAAATTGTAATTTGGCGTTTTTAACTTTGTTCATTTGTTTGCCTGTGAATAATAGAAAACTGTCTTTTTGGTCTTCAAATTCTTTCAATAAGTTTGTAAATATTTCAGATATCTTTTCACAACCATCACAACCAATTAGAAAATATTTTTTATTTTTTATTTGTTCTCTTAACTTGTCAATAAACTCATTTTCATCATTATATTTAATTGCTTTAATACCTTTAAATTTTTGAACTGTATTTTTAATTAATATTGTTTTATTGTTTGTTTTTCGTGCTGACAATAAATTTAAAGTATTCTGGTCAATTGTGGCATCAGAAAATATTATCTTTTTACAACCTTTAATAAGTTTAATAAGAAAATTATAAATTAAATTCAATACTTTATCTAATCCGTCATTATGTGTTAATGCTCCTATTAAATCATTTACCTCATCAATGTATAATACTGTATTACTAATATTAAACTCTTCTACATTCTCTAATTTGAACAATGAATTAATACATATTACACCATCACTATCTTTAAATAGTTCTAATTCCTTTTGATAATCTTTTAATTCTATTTTACTCTCTTCATTGAATGTTAGTATTTGTTCTCTTGATAAACTGATTAAATTTACTATTGACAATACATTACAATTATATTTATCTTTTATTTCTTTACTTAACTTTCCTACACATCTTGTCTTTCCTGTTGCTGTTCCTGAACTGATTAAAATTATATCATTTTCATAAAAATCTTTTATATCTATATCCAATTTTACTTGATTAAATATTTTTATTGGAATATTCAAATTTTCGATTGGTAAATTTACAAAATTCATTCTATATATTATATTTATATAATATTTTCAAATTTTTAAATTAATTTATTATAATTAAAAAATAATAATTTATATATTTTTAAAAAATTTTTATTAAATAATTTATTGGAATATAGTAATATGGCTTATATTCACTTGTTCCTCTATCATTTCTACCACCAATACTTGATTTTAATTTATCATTTATATTATATTTATAATAATAAATACCATCTTCAAAAACAAATATAAAATAAAATGTATTGTCCTTATTTTTATTTGCGTAATCAATTTTATTTTCACCTATCATAGTAGTATTATATTTATTATGGTTAAATCTCCTTGATTTAATTTCAAAATATTTGTTATTACTTTTAAAATCCATAGTGTGAAATTTTGATAATTTTAAGAACTGGTCTAAATCAAAAAAACTTTTTAGAGTTTGTTTTATTTCGTCCTCTTTCATTAAACCATATTTTACATCTTTTTCTAAAAGTTCCAAATTTAAATTCATTTATATATAATATACAAATAAATAAATTTTTAAATAAATATATTTCTATTTTGTCTTTAATATTTCATTTAATTCTCTTTCTAATTCCTCTATTTCATCTAATTCCTTCTGTTTTTCGTTTTTTAATTCTGTTATATCTTCTTTGATTTGCTCACAAGTGTTTATGAACTCGCCGAATAGTTTTTTAGCAGTTTCTACACGCTTTTTGACGGCTTCTTCTTTTGTTTCAAAATTGCCTAGATGAAGTTTTTTACCATTTATTTGAATTTTAGCATACCAGACTTTATCTCTCTTATGCCAATGTACTCCTTTATTTCCTGATGTATTATTTTTAGGTTTTGATGAATTCATATTATTTTCTCGATGAGTAGCAAATCTTAAATTTTCAACTCTATTGTCTGTTCTAATATTATTAATATGGTCAACACATCTTTTGTTTTCTGGGTTTTCTAAAAATGTTTGTGCTACTAATCTATGTACTGCTTTGAGGTTTCCTTTTCCATCTGTTGACAAACGAATCCTATAATATCCGTGACTATCTGAAACAGGTTTTAATATCCTTTCTGTCTTATTATTTTTTACATTACCAAAATTTGATATTGAATAATTTTCATAATCTTTTATAATTCTAAATTCTTCCATTGTAATATTATAATTATATATATTATTTTTTTCTTAAATCATTTTTAAATATTTAAATAAATAAATTCATCTATATTAAAAAATTTCAACAATTAAATA
>SMOI01000219.1:0-53575 GCA_008000375.1 Poteriospumella lacustris
TGGGGCGTGGGTCTCCTGTTGCTGGTGAGTCTCAGTCGCGACATGGCGCGGCGGAAGAAGTCAACGGTGGACGTGGCGTCGTTGGCTTCGTCGTCGTCTACAGTTGACGCGATGGAGGCTCCGTCGGTGTTGAGCGAGACCGTTGACGAGTTATTGCGGTCGCTGCTGCCGTCGTATTATGGCAACAGTCAACGGTGGCTGTGGGACCGTCGCTGGGTGACGGTGATGGTCACCTGTCATCCGTACCTGCGCATGGGGCGGACGTTGCTTCGTCGTCTATGGCCACGTGGGCGACATCTGCGGTCACAGGCAACAGACAACGATTATGACGCCCTCGCGGCGATGTTGGACTTGGTTCACGCGTTGACGGCGCTGACGATGGCCTGTTTCCTGCTCGCGGTGCTCTACGACTTCCAGTACCCGGAGGACGACGGCTCTTGTGCGGCGCAGCCGTCGCAAGCGACGTGTGAGTCTCGCAAGATGCTTCTCGACCCGTTCCAGAGCCAGTGTCTCTGGCAGCCTTCAGCGTCGACAGCCTTCGGCACCGGCATCACTCTCGCACAGATCGTTAAGGGCTACGTCGTAGACCGTGTGTCCATCCGATCGAGTGGCAGTGGCGATGGCAACGATGCGTCATCGAGGCGCTGCAGATTCAACAACTCAAACGACTCGACGTTGGCGTTCGTCGCGTCGTACGTCATCACGTCGCTGTTCGCCGGGGTGTTGAAGATGGCCCTCGCTCGGTGTGTGTCCGTGCTCATGGCCACGAAGACGCAGTCATCGACGAGCCGCGACCTGCACAAAGCCCCCATCGGAAGCGGTAGCACCGCCTCGGAGGAATTGACGTTGACGGCGGTAACGCCATCACCGCCGCCACTGGTGCCGTTGCCACCTCTGGTGTCCACACGGGCGTTACGCGTGCAGCAGCATCAAATCGAAGAGGGACTAACAGTGCTCGCGTATCCCCATCAACGGGTACGTCGCCTGCGCCAGCGCTATCGACCTCTACGACCCGACCACCAGCGCGTGGCACCTGCAGCTCATGCGGCATATGCGGCACTGATCGGTGCGCCCACCGCTGCGACCCCGGTTGTTGCGACACCTGCGCTGGCCAAGACGATACCAGTTACCACAGCGGCGACGATGCAAGCGCAACTGGTGGCCGAGTTCCGACGCCAGCGGTCGCCGTCGTCGTCGTGGGAGTACATGACGACGATGCTGCGCCTGGCGATCGCCGACGTCGTCGGACAGACGCGCGGACCGGCCGAGCGCCACGTGGTTTTGCTGGGTCTGCACCGGGCCTTTCCCGCGGTGGTGTCGCTGCGTCACCTGTGGGCGTGGCAGTCTCTGGTGGCCCTGTTGCTGGTGGCGTGTAACGGCGGCGCGCTGTACTACATCGTGAGCAAGGCGGCGGTGCGGGGCTACGGCTGGCAGGTGTCGTTTCTGAAGATCGCCGCCTTCGAGTGGTGCAGCGAGGTGGTGCTGCTGCAGTCGTTGGAGGTGTGGCTGTTTGACTACGGCCTGTGCTGGCTCGTGCAGGACGAGGTGGAGGCGGCGGTGGGCACCGTCGTAAGCGCTGCCTCCGCTGCCACGGTGCCATCGTCAGCGAATATCGCCGAGGAGGGTCGTGGTGCTGGGGCAGAGGCGTCCTCGTCGGTAAACGATGGCGACGACGAGAGCAGAGGCGGGGCTCCACTGTCGTGGGCGATGGCGCGACAGTGGCCGTCGCTGCCCGAGAGTCGCTGGCTGCAGTCGCTGTGGTCGTCACTGCCGCTTGTCTCCACCGCCACAGGCGACACGTGGCTCCCTCGCTGGATGCGGCAACGTCGCTGGATGCGCCTGCTGTCGCGCGGGTCGCAAGAGACGTGGGAGACGGTCGTGGCGTCGGTGGCGACGCTGCTGTTGGCCTGGGTCGTGTTCATGTACTATCGCTTCGTCCACCGCTGGCTGAGCGGCCTGTCCACGGCGATGCGGGCCGTGGCGATCGCGGTGGCCATTGTCGGCGGCGGAGGGCTTCTCGTCGTGGTGGTCGCCGCGTGGAGGAGGAGCGCCGGTGGTAGAGGAGGGGCAGTCTCTGTGGCGTCGTCGCTGGAGGAGCAACCGCCGCAGCTGCCACAGCCGCCACAGGTGCCGCTGGTACCGCAGTTGCCGGAGTGGCTGCCGGGGCCGGTCACTGTGCGAACGGACCGCGTCGCCGTGATGACTTCACCGCCACCCGCCACGGAGACGCATTGCAGCGTCAACGGCAGCAGTGATATCGACGGGCTTCGAAAAGCGTCACGAGTCGATGCGGACGGCGAAAGCGCTGCCCACCGCGACCATCACACTGTCACCGGTCGCAGTAGTCGCAGTAGCGGCAGCGACAGCAGCTTGGCGTCGTTTGAAAACCTCAGCAGCGACGAGGACGACGATGTGGAGGGCGGCGTTGCGGTAGTGGAGGGTGGTACTGGTGGCATCCCCCGCGACACCCACAGTCGCAGTCGCAGTCGCAGCCGCAGCGACAGTAGCAGCAGCGGTGGCAGCAGTGGGCTGCATCTGAGTCTCGATGAGTCGTGGAGCTCGTTGAGCCACGGCGGTAGCGACGACGCCGACAGCGACAACGTCGATGGAGCGCTCCACCACCGTCGGGGCCACCTTCGTCAAAGTGCCTCGCACAGCAGCCACAGCAGTAGCGGCAGCAGCAGTAGCTGGTGGCATCAACTAGTCTCGCCAAGCGACTCCATTCCAACGTCGCGATGACGGACCAGCGGCGATGACGGACCCGCTCCCCTGGAAATACCTCTCACGGTGCCCTGGCTCGCCCCACCTCATCTCACCTCATCGCACCCCCCCCCCCATGCGTCACCCTATTTTCGTCGCCGTGATGCTTCCTGTCCGTTACCTCTCCAACATTGTAGATAGTCGTTCTCTTATTACTTTGTTGATCTTTTTGTTTTGGTCACTTCTTTGCCCTGCGCCATACTTGCGCCGCGTGCTACCCCCACCGCGTCTCAGCAACCGGTGCCCGTTCCAGTTAGCGTCGTCCTCGAGTCGACTGTCATTCCGACGCGAGCACTTCTTCTCTCTCGCGCCGCAACAGTGATGGCGGTATTGTCTGTCGTTCAGTCCCCTCCCTGTCCCTGAACATCTACAGTTTTTGCGCAGTCGATATGTTCGATTGCTGTTTCTTGTTATTTGCATCGAAGGATCTGCCCCGTTCGTGTCTGTTGGTGATAGTTATAGTTCATCCCATTGATAGTGTGGTGATTCATCCGTCGGTGGCGCTTCCCCACTTAAACGTGTTGTGGTGCATCCAGAACCGGTTACCACCACCGAGACTGCTTTCTGCCCCCTTCTCCTGCAGTTATATGCCCCGCCTCGTCGTTCTTATATTCATTTACTCTTTCATTTGTTGCCTCGCCAGGTTCGATAGTTGTTGGTGTGGCAGTCCACCCAGCATGGCGGCTCCTCGACTGCTTCTCTCCCTGCTTCTCTCGCTGCCTGCTTCTCTCGCTGTCTGGTACACGTGTCGTTCTGTGTCTAAAGGGCTTCGCCTGTGCGAGTACGAGTTGGTGCGGAGTCGACAGTAATTACTCTCCACTTCACACTTCACCATCTACGATGACGTGCTCTCTGACCGGTCACATTGCACAGCCATAACAATGCAGTGCGTCTAAGCGACCTCTCATACAGTGGAATCGTGTCTAGGTGAGGGTCAGTGAGGGAGGAGGACAGGGGGTGGTCAACAAAGAGACCCGACCAGGCCCAGCCTTGAACGGCCATACGACAGGCTACCCTGGGCACTGATCCCCGAGCCTGAGGTACACCGCACCAAGAGGCCCCGACAACGGCCCCGACGCGTCGGTTGATCAACTCGAGCTCCATCGTCGAGGTGAGTGAGGTTGTGTGCTCGTGTCTGATACGGTGGAAGGATCAGCCGTCGCGAGCGCTCCGATGGTCGTCGTCGTTGTCGTCGTCGCCGTTGTCGTCTTGGTTCGCTGGCGGTGGGAACTTCTGAAATCGCAGCTTCTGATGCATCAGCACGTCGAGCTCCTGTGACAGCTCCATCACCGCCGTCGAGGCAGAGTTCAGATGCACAACAATGGCGCTGATGTCGGTGGTGGAGGTGCTGTCGGTGGCGCCGGCGGTTGGCGTCGTTGGCGTCGGAGGTGTCGCTTCCAGCAGCGCGAAGGCCCGTGCGATGTCGTCGAGAGTAAATGCGCACTCAACCACGGTGGATCGTTCACGGGTTGTCGTAGACGTTGCCGTGGACGTGGCGGTAGCGATGGCTGCGGTGGTGGCGGCGGCGGTGGTGGCGAGGAATTGGTCGAAGTGACGACGCAGCGCGTGCTTCAGCGGCCGGTCCAACTGGCGAATGTTGGCGAATTGCAATGTGACGCTGCGTTTGTAGAGCATTTGCAGCGTCTCGGGCGTCAACGTTGCGGCAGGATGCAGTGTATCGTAGAAGAGAATACGCCCACCGAGGCGTTTGACGAACGTCAAGGCGATGGGCAGGTGCGACGTGCCATACGGGTCGAGGACGACGTCCGCCTGGCAAAAGACGTGTGGATCGCGTTCGTAGCGTAGCTGGGGTTTCTCTGGATCTTCGTCGGCGGACTCGGTGAGGAGATGCTGATTGACGGGATGCTCTGTGAAAGGGATGACTTCGATGTGCTGGCGGCGCAGCGTGGTCGTCAATGCGTGACCGAAAGGCGTGTCCGCTCCGAAGACTGCGACCGTATCTGTCTCGGCGATGTGCGCCTGAAAGAACGTCACGTAATGAGCTAAGTATCCGGTGAGATAGTCTTCAATCGCGAGCAGCAACGTGGTGGTGGTGAAGGTCAAGTACTGTGGATACGATCGGACGAGATACTCGAGGGGAAAGACGAAGGCGGCGTGAATAACGGTGAACTCTGCGCAGCCCTTGTCATCCATTAGTCCCATCACACGCATTCCAACGGCTAACGGAGAGCGATGGGTGACTTTCTTGGAAGACGATCCCTTCGACGGTGAACTTTGGCCAATCTCTGCGCCTACGGCGACCACGGTCCCCAATACGAACCGTCCGGGGATGACACGCTTGGTCCATCGTGGAGATTTACGTGCCGTTCCAACGAACGCATCTGGCTGAGCGGGATAGATAATCTCAGAGCGATCCAACAGCACTGCTTGTACCCTCACGACGACGTCGTCTTCACTCGGCACCGGCATCGCCAGCTCTTCCAACTTGCACTCATCACCAAAGAAGACTAATGCCCTCATGGTGTCTATATGACCTTAACGATTGCTGAGTGATTCCAGATTAGTTCGATTGTTGACTGTTGGCGACCATTCGACATTCTTCTGTTGCTTTACGTTTGGAAACGGTAGGAAATGAAACGTCTTACCACAGGCGCGCAAAACCGTACATCCAGGTTGCACCACCAACGGTCTCCTTCTTTCCCCGATCAATGCAATGACAAAAACTGTATGTTCTCAATTGGCACACATAGTCAACTTAGTGGGAAAATTAAATTAAACGACAAATATATTTTTCTTCAAATTTACAAATCTGTTCCGGCAGGTGACTATATTTTATCTATTACGCCATATAGTGTTATATCGAAGCATAACGCTGGCTTCTTTGTAATCCTCTAATGCTGCGTCTTGTTCGTCGTGGAAGAGACATCTGATCATGCTGAAAACTCTTTCTACACCAGCAGAAGATGGTGTTACAAGAACAGCGATTGTTGCGACAATGCTCCATCTTGGTATTTGTACTTGGCCTTTGCGTAATATTCTCGAGGAATTTTCGGGAATTTTAGGTCGTTTTCCGGGCAACCGAGAATCCGAAGAATTTTGCGATGGAAGTGACAGAAGCATCGATAAAATAGGCTCTTTTTCATAATTTTCATGCAAAAACAGCGCTATTTTCTTTCACCCAAATCCCCAAATCCTAAACCCCAAAGATTTCCAAACCCCAAACCCCAAACCCAAATCGTCTGAAAGTTTGCAACGGTTAATTTGCAAATTTTTATATTTAATTCTGCCAATTTAGAGAGTTTTGGAGAATTTTTGGAGAATTTTAGGTAAAATCCGAGAAGAAATCGAGAATTCAACCCGGGAATTTTAGGACCAACGGAAAAGAATAATACGCAAAACCTAAAATTGTACGCGTCGCAAGCTCCACCATTGAGACAACTCTGCAGGAGTGTCGTCGACCGGATGATTTATAGCTTCAATTCTATATGTTGGTAGCTCCTGGCGGAGGCTATTTGCAAACCCATCGATTGAATTGAAAAAGGGAACCAGAAGGCACATAGTAGCAATTCGTTCTTCAACATCTGCAGGGGTTGCTGCCAGCATCAGTGATGGCCGCAGCATGGCCAAAGACGTGAAGATTCTCATCACAGTGTGGCATGACCCATTCACGTAAACAAAAGTGTTGAGGAACTTCTCCTCATTGACAGGTCGTGTGGAGCAATTGATTTCTTCTAGGAATATTGTTAGCGTCGTCTGGTACAATGTTTCGGATGACTGCGACCACATTGGGGCAAGATTCTTGATGTGTCAAGATTCTGTTGAGAGTGTTTACGACGTTGTCCATTTCTTCTTGAAGAAAGAGACCGAGAAACTCGTCGCCTTCGTAGTTGTATATGAAGTTGAAAATGTGCAGTCCAACATCATAATATAGTGCCAATTGCAATCGTAACTCGTCTCTTGGTGTCAAGCCGTTCGCATTGATGGGTTCAACAGCGATTAATGTCCTCATTTCTGCGCGAAGATTGTTAGCAAACTGAATATCGTCTCTCATAACCAACTCTACGACGAATGCAAAGTTAATCACCACATCGAATTCTGATCATAGATTTTGTTTTAGCCTTTCGACCCACCATGGCTTTCCATTCTTGCTTTGCGATATTGCTGGACGACATCATTTGGCTCCATTTACTCACAAACTCGGAGGCAAGTGGAACTGACAATTTGTTCAATTTTCCCCCAGCCAAACATGCGGTGTGCGAAGAACATATGACGTCAATCGATCGATTGCACACCAATTTGATATTTCTTGTCGCCACTCCGTTAGCTGATGCACCATCCCTTATGAATGCATGAACTCGTCGAGGTGCAATTCCAAAGCGTGTCAACATGATAACCCCCAAAAACGCAGTCAGCTCGTCTCCATTCATGCTGCAAAACTGAACACGCCAATATGCGTTGATGAGGGCGAAATTGCTGGTCGCACCAACGAACTATAACGACGGCGACTTCACAAACATCAGTGGTACCGTCAAATATAATTGCGACAGGCCCAGACGGTCTTAATTCAGTCATCACAGCTGCAATTTCTGAATTCCTTATAACATCCAGCTTGGTAAGGGCTGGGTAAAGAGATCTGTTAGTTGAAGATACTGCAATGATAATCACTCAGATTATGGACATCTCTTAGTCTTCTTCGTTGTGGCCACAGCAGAAGCAGAAAGAATCGTCTCTTGGGACAAGCCGTACCTTGTGAATCTTCCCGATCGGTCGTGTACTCATCGTACTGCCGCTTCTTCTTTGGTAAACAGGCAGTATGGCAATATCCCGTTGTTCCCCAACAAGTAGAAGATGTCGCCTCAGATTCTGAGGTAATTGAAACATGGCAGCGCTGGCACGTGGCAAACATTGCCTTGTCCGCCTTGTAACATTTGCAATGTACCCAAAATTGGTACTTCGTGGAAAAGCAAAAATTGCATGATTCTCTAAAAGTTGTAAACATAGGGGGCGTAAGGTATCAAACTTGGACATCATGACTCGCACTGAGCATGACGGTGGTGGAACACCATCGACTTCGGACGAGCATCGCACATAGTTAGGGACCCCATCAGTGTCGCCGAAGACTCTCAGCCATCCATCACAAGCCGCACTTGGACAATCTAATCGAACCGCTTTGATGGTGATCTCTCAATGGAATTGGAAAGCATTTTGGAGAGTTCGATTGTGACCGCCGCGGGCTGTTCGAGTTATTTAGTGCGGGAAGATATATTGTTGCCCGAGGAAATCACAACTTATTGGGACTTGGTAAAGCAAAGAAAAGATACGTTCGACAATGCCCTCGACCAGAAGTCTCTTTCATAATGAAGCTCTCGACAGCGATGACAACTCGGACGACGAAGAATCGGACATGGGCAGCTCGATGGATGATTTCATCGTCGATTCGGAAGAGGAAACATAAGAAGACGTTGATCTCGAAAGCTGTGAGGATCAAGACGTCCCACCCAAGCGTCAACGGACGGACACCAGTGATGATGTTTTGCTAAATGGCGCGTAGTCACATAGTCACATAGCCACAGTAGTATACTACTGTTTCACTAAGGGAACAATGATAATAATTGTAATCGAATTCCGATTTCGTATTTCTTTCATATGAGATGGACCCTATTGTACCTGTTGTCACCAGTCCTGATGATCTCACCTATGACCAGAAGTTGTGGATTGCTCACCAGCTGATCCATGAGCACCGCGCCCCCGTGGAAGTGGAAAAATCTATTGGTTTAAGTCGAAATGTCGTCACGAAATATGGTCTCAGAGTAAAGTCTGGGTCTAAATTACATATGCGCGATGGTAGACCCGCAGCTATCGACGACAGCACTTTGTTGGAAATCGTCCGCAGAGTCAAGAAAAATGACCACATCGACACTGAGGGAATCAAGAGGATAAGTCGTAAGGGATATCAGACTTATGCAGCAAACACCAATAAGATGACCATGAGAAAAGGGAAACTGGTGCCAAAACTGCTCTGTTGGCGCACACTGATGAGATACGTAGCGAAAGTGCAGGAGTTGACAACCGAGGAGATGGAAGTTGTACTTTAAACATTTTCATTGAGTAAGACATTAAACGTCTATATGCACATTGTCGTCGCAACGTCGAAATTAATGTTTAGCGTTAAGTTATGAAAAATTTCTTCATGCATCTACAAACGTCTGCTACGCTTTGGCTGTGACGAGTTTACTGCCGGAGAAGCGTCGGTGCTTTGAGTGGAAACTAAAGAATCCTGCTGAGAGTCGATGATGTCGTCGTCATCATGACAAGCATTATCGTCATAACCCATAGGCCGTTTCAGTTTTGGCAAGCAGCTCCTGTGGCAGTATCCTTGTGTCCCGCCGCAAGACGACGGTAATGCTCCGGCTTCGTTGCTAATGACTTTACGGCAGCGTTGGCAGTGAGAGAAGGCTTCCGTCGTTTCCGAGTAACAGGCAGCATGCACCCAGATATTTCCTTGTCGTGGGGAGGCAATACTAGCTTGTTTTCTTATTATCCGTTAACACACAGAGCACATGCTTTCGAATTTAGAGAACATTACCTTGGCATTGCAAGTGGCCGTGCGATTCCACCTACCTCCGACGAGCATCTCACGAAGCTTGGCTTTCCTGGCGAGATGAGATCGGCAAATATTCTGAGCCAGCCGTTGCAAAGTTCACTTGGGCAATCCAGTTCGTTCTGATCTGGCAGCTCAATACGCTTGGAAGGTGAGCCTACAGAAGAGGTTGATGTAATAGACACTATAAAGATTCAAACACAAAACTCAAATCTATTGTATTAGTATTGTGCTGTGAGTTAAAACAATTTAAAAGGCTAACAAATGATTCAAGCAAAAATGATAAAGGTTTCCGCGGAGAAATACTTATTCAAAGAACAATCTGGTCTCTGTAGCATCCTTCGCATCAATAGAGCATCAAACCACAATTTAATGGTTTGGTGATGACGAGAAGGCGCTTGCTGTTCGATGAGGAAGCTTTTGCTTCCGATGACGACGGCAATCAAGATGCTGAAGACTGCAGTGAAAAGGACTTCAGTTTCGATGACTTCATTGTCGATGATGACTATGAGTCAGAAGAAGATGATGCTGAGGTTGATGATCTATCTATTCATTGTTTCAATCAAACACGAGAATTACAAAAGGTTTTGTAGGTCAACCTCATTACCAAATTCGCCTTCACAACGGTTCGCGAGCCGACTTGGATCAAGGCCGACGGGAGCACACCTCCCTGCTATCCAACATTGACGATAACAAAAAAATCATCAACATGAAGAATTTCTTTAATGAGTGCTTTCGCTTTAATAAGCGATGTTTCGCACCAGTTGTGGAGCCAGTTCATGATGCAATCGCAAAACTACATTCTCACCCCGGATTTCATCGCGCAATACCGCAAGATTGATTTCAACGAAGCAACAACACCATGGAGAATGATTCATGATCCTACCAATACTTCAATCGAAGACGTCAGAGCAATTATGTTTGACCCGCGAACCTACGACAGCCGAAGAGTGGTAATACGTAATATCTTTGCTGCAGACATCTTATATCGAATGCATGTCGACGTTGACAAAAACCTTAGGTTGAGTGGCGACCGTTTTGCAACCTGGATACGAGTTTATCCTCTCGTAGAATTCTTTCCCAAGTTCCACTGTGAACTTAATCCTATCGAGATGGTTTGGGGTTGGCTCAAAAATGAAGTCCCCAAAAACTGCGACCACTCATGGAAATTGCATTTCCAGACTTCATGAACGGTTGCCTGCGCTTCATGGATGCGTACCGAGAAACGGAATTGGTTGGCCCTCTTCTGTCGTTTGCAATGCGGAACTACAAAAGGCACCGAAGGTTGCCTCCTGACTTAAATGAACACTTAAAGAAGCATTAAAAAAGAGCAACAACTATTTAAGTACTTTCGACCGACGGACATTCCTTCTCGTCACTCACGTGACGAAGAACCCCGAAACGTGGTGATTGCAGCTACTATCGGACGAACTGCCTTCGTGGAGGCGAATCGCCTCCACTATTCGTTCCTCACATTCCCCGGATTCGAACAGCGAAGACTACTCACATTTCGTGAGAAGACATTCAAAAATTCAAACTCTAAGGTAAGTAAAAAACGATTATCCTGCCATGGAATCACAAATAAATATCTCCGAACTTGGATTCAACAGGGCTCCAGAAAGATAAGACTATGATGAAGAGAATGAAATTGCATTCAACTCAATGATGCCTCACAATGCATTGATAAAGCATTTGGTCCGTGTCATCGTTTGCGATTGAAAGGACAATCAACCGGTACCAACGAAGCAAAAACGTAAAGTATAGCGAGAGGACTACAGCAGAGGGCCAAAACGGCCGAAGTCTTTCAACTACTGGCAAGACAGCATTTGGCTCAAAATGATATCGATTGATTGAATCCATTGATTGAAGACCCGACAACTAGGGAAGGAAACGAATTCCGTCGAAAATTCCGCACCCCGTATCCTGTGTTCCAACACATCATGCAGCTCTGATACGACTTTGCCGCATCATACAAAGCTCTTACGTCAGCTCGGATCTTCTTCATCAGCTCCTCCTTTTCAGCGATATGGAAGAGTGTATCCTGTTGACAATCAACAACGTATGTATTTTTCATGCCATAAAACAAGCCCATCAAAGATTCGTCGTTGGAATCATAAGGATACTCAGTCCTTCTTCTGTGATATTGAGTCTGTACGGGACATTTATGGCTACGTGAGGCCCAACGAAAATCGCCTCATCCTTCGAAACGACAAAGGAGCAAGAACAAGGAAAGCCCACTTGATCTGAGTTCATATCAGAGTGCCAGGGCTCAGCTGACAAATCACAACGTAGTCAGTGCTGAAGCCATCATTGCCACACGAGCACAAAGCGATCATTATTTTGAAAGACGATGTGTAGTTATGACCTACGGCGATTGCACCAGACCATTCAGCTTGCTGACTTTGAACTATTACAGCCTTTTCATTTCTTCATCTTCTTTTCGCCTCTCATTGACAGGACCAAGGAGACTCAACCGCGGACAGTTTCGGGCCCACTTTCCCCAGACCGCGGCAGTTCCAGGTTCCGGGCCCTGTCCGCTGTTACCGCTGTTGCTGCTGTTGGTGTTGCTGTTGTTTTGGTCGGAGACAATCAGCGATTGATTGATTGTCCGACCGCCGTCAACATTGTGTGGTTGACGGTGATCGGACAATCAATCTATCGATGATTGTCCAGCCACCGGCAATTATGTGTGGTTCTCACACAACAAGGTAAGCTTTGACGTGACAGCTTTATTCTTACAGCTTTATTGTCGTATTCCTTTACGAAGACCGCGGCTAGGAGACGCCTTCGTCTTCCAGCCTGAAGACGGCAGTCTCCTTGCCCCGCCGACTCCTCTACATGCTTTGTAAGACGTTTTCCAATACTGAATTCCTGAATCCTGGTACTCAAAATCTCCCACGTTCATTCCGAGGCTAGGAGGAATCACCACATCCGCGATCCCATTTTCAAACAAATTGGGGTTGCAATTTCGTTTCTTTCATTGGCCACAGTCGCAAAAACTTAAGCATAGTTTTTTTGTTCCTGTCGTTTCTTGCTCTCTAAGTCTCTACGTCGCATCATTTCTTCGATTCCGCCCAACCTCCTTGTGTGGTTTGAAATTTGAATTGTAACGTTAACTTTATCGTTGTTTCTACAATCGCGGGACTGTTTCTAACTTTCGCTGGCAACTCTTCCTGTATCATCACAAGGTTCAATGACAGGGTCTTCCACATCTTGTGTTGCCGAGGGAAAATCGGTACAGCCATTTTTGTGTTGGGTTGTTGTAATTTGACCAGGGTTATCGCCACTGGGCAGTGATACGGAACCATTGTCGTCCTCCCCACTAATAGCTTGGATACTATCGGCATAAAATGGATGCAGTTTGCATTCAATGCAGTTATGAACATGACGATTTTCAAAGCATGCACTGCAAATCTCATTTTGGCATTTGCTACCGTCAGATAGTGTTCCAGTACAGGGGTAACAGTCGCCATGAATAGGCTTTCGCACAAAGTTGAAGATATGTTTATATATTTAATTTTTCAGCAGTGACAGTGGAATAAATCGATATGTGAGAAGGACGCTGGACAAATAATGAAATGCAATAGCTGGTCTGAAAGGCAGCGGCTATCGCAACCACAAGTTTTTGTAACTGGCATGATCAATAAAAGGCTTAGAACCAGTAGAAAACAATACTGAACTACCTGCTCAATTTAACGGATATTTTCTTTGTTGGACAGAGGCTGGCCTCTCTTGCAGCACACTACTCTCTGCAGCCAGCAGCAGCAACAGCAACAGCAGCAGCGTGTCGTCAGGACATGAGCGTGTCTTGAAACGGCCCGCCACTTGCTTATTCACACCAGACGACTGACTTGCGGGTAAGCATTTTAGTTTTCTGGTGTACCTCGAATAACCATCCACCGAACCAGGCTCGATGTATACCTACACAAGACGAAGAAACAGAAGCTCAGTAAGGCACCGCGCTCGGCGGCGTCACCGACGCTGATCGCTCCCAGGCTCGCGGCGACGGGGGAATCGCCGCCGCGAGCACACCATTCGAGGAACAATAAAAAATACATAGGGGAGCTACAGGGGAATGGAACGGTCTCTAAAGAAACTGCCTTCGCTGTCACGTTTGCAGTCGCTGGTCAATGTCGCAGCAGGTAAAGTTCTTGAAATGTGACGGTCTCAGGGGTAACCATAGAGCGGCTTGATTGATCGTGCGATAGACAGAAGTTGCTGTCGCGAGGTTTCCTTTTCAAGGTCGGATCACCATATTCAAGTTGTGTGGTCAACATAGTCTGCAACGAAAGCTCCCGATAGGTTGCTCATTTCCTCTTCTAGATTTCCACCTGCTAAGCAACTGATCTTCCGTTTCTTTGTTTGCTTCGTCTTTCCACGCTTGCTTCTAGGCTGCATCGGCAATTTCATCCTTTTTGTCCATGCTCCCTTGTCTCGCCTAATTGGTTGCATTTCTTGATCGTTGAGAGGTTCGGTGAGAGTGACTAATTTCTTCAGTTCTCTGTAGGTATTATGGACTGTATGTCTTTCCGGTCTGTTTGGCGCCGTTGGGTCCAAGTCGTGACAATCTTCGAAACTCTGCTCCATGTCTGAAACGGCGATCTTCGCTACGGCTGCAGACACTCTGTCCGCAATGACGGATATTTGAGCATCCACGCTCACTTTCGGATCACCAGATGTCTACCTGTCATGGACATTGCGATGGTCGATGTGAACGTTCATGGCCAACTGCCGTTTTCCCGCATTCACTCACCGCGAGCCCTCTGTTGTCGTGGTGGCGATTAATGTAAAAAATCATAATTGATTGACACCCAAAATACATCCAACTGCGTTTAGCGTTACCGTTTAGAGCCTAGGAGGTCTCTAACATATAGAGTCGAACAAGATTATATTGAGTTCGAAGCCTCACGCTAACCGATATCAATCTGCTACTTTCTTAAGTTGTGTACATGCACCTGCGTATGGATAAACCTGTATCGATTTGGGACAATTTCGTCCAAGGTGGTTGCAGAGATGAGCCTTTTCTGAAAAAGGATTCGGAACCGAGTCCAAAATTGTCTGGCAAGTTGCATAAGGAATGAACATCTTTCTGCCACCAAAGAGGTTTCCGCAGAGAACGTTCATGTTCAAAGGCAGTCATAAAAGATGTGGGATCTTCAAGTTTGGCGCCTTCTCTGGTAAACGCAAAGAACATCACAAGGATATGTCCCAAATGAGATACTATCGCAAGTTCTTGAATACTGATGGTACAGTCGTCGTGCGCCTTCGGAAAGCACTGTACGGGTGTATCGAGTCGGCCAAACTGTGGTATGACACCCTGCCGCAGGCGTTGCGAGACTATGGATTCATCGTTAACGGTGCTGACATAAGCTTAGGGATCTCATTGCGGTCCATATATTGTGACTGCGTGATGATGTCCTCGGCGGGCATCACTTCTGCGTTGGGCTTAGAGCTGACCTTAGCCATCTTTTTACCTTTGCCTTGTTCTGCTTCTTGCTCTGGAAGATGATTGCTTCTTCCCTCGATGCAATCTCATTGATACGATTCACCAGAGCTTGTGTCAAAGGAATGTTACCAGTCCAGTTCGTTCGAACGACGACTTCCTCTGTGTCAAGTGGGAAGAAGTGATATCCACCGGATGCCAAGATCGATGGGATTAGTGAGAGAGCTTCTACTAATAGATCTTTCTTTTCCGCATCGGTACCGCATCCGCAAGCTTTGTAATCGTAAACCCCTTTGCTGTATAGCGGTCAGTCATTCGCGTGTCGATGACTTGTTGGACTTATTTTCGAGGTGATATGTTGTCATCAACGTAAGTTGCGCCTGTCTCGTTGAATTAATCGAATGAAGCGTGAAAGCAGTACAAAGAGCGCCGAATTGAGGAAACCTTCTAAGAAGATCCCGAAGACAGAGATCTCGTTTTGGACATATCCAAAATGGACCATCCCATTAGCACTTTCATTGAAGCTGAGCATCCCGGATTTGTGATCATATTTAGCAAGTTCAAGAACCCAACTAGGTCAAGAACGTATCGTTACTCCTGACGACGAGCTCGCCATCCAGACCCTTCCGGAGTCGGTCCCGAGCCATAACGCGCATCAAGTTATACGAGGCGGAAGAATCCACAAGACCGACCACCAATAAGCCGTTTTGCGAAGACGCTACAATTGTGCACCCCGCAGCTTCTCACAGCATATTGGAGAACGAACCGGGTTATGAGGCTGGGAAAGATCCTCTCCTACTGTGGACACTGATAAGAACAGTGCTTACAAGAGGCCCAGCCTCAAATAGCGACCAATTTTGAGACCGTCTGTCATCTACATAGCACCGAGTCTAGAGACCTAAATTACTGGGTGGGAAATCGAATCTCAGTCATCCTCGTCTCGATGTGAGACACACATTGAAATAATATACACATAATATCCACACTTTTGCGCACGGATATCGCTTTCCAACCAACCCGATTTCGTGGAACAGCAAAACACGTGCTGGCTAAAAGAAGTTGGTACAGCTACTCACCGCACCATTGATGAGCCCGGAATGGCAATTGATGTGGCGCATGTTGTGGATTTTTTCCCAAAACTCCATTGGGAGTTGAACCCCATAAAAATATTGGGGATGGATGAAAGGGGAAGCACGAAAAAGTTGCGACTACTCTTTCGCAAGCCTGGAAGTGACAGTGCCAGATCTTCTTGAAAACGTTGACCAACTTTTCATTCGAAGATACGAAAGCAGATATCTCCGCTTCATGGACGCATATCGAAATACGCAGCTGGTAGGACCGTTGCTGTCAACGCCATGAAAAAGTACAGTAGCAATCGAAGGCTATCCCCAGACGTCGTCTTCGAGGCGTTGGTAGAAAAGTACCAACACACCAAAGCCGAGCAGATGTAATCAAACCCACCAATTCTACTGACATCAACCCAACTTTCCTAGACTCTTCATGGTGCTGATTTGGCGCGCTGAGCCTGTTACAAGCCAAATTAGGTCTCTAGACTCGGTGCTCTGTATTGCCAGATGGAGAAGATTTCTGCAGCGTGAGGACTTCCGCTCCAGATTCGACCGAGAAGTGGATGTCTTATACAATCTTCACCTCACGATTGGATTGGTGCCACTGAGGCTCTTTCCTCCAGCGGAAAGCACGGATCGCTTTTAATGTCAAGCGCTTTTTGTTCGTGCATCAGATCGGATCCACGCGTCGAAACGTTGGTGGTGAACACACAAATCAAGTGGTTTGTGTGACATTAAGTGCACGAGTTTGTGTGTCTGTGTAATTGTTGGAGCATCCAATATATTAGGGTTCATATGTCATCAACATTCTTCATGTCAATAGGCCGATTGAGGATTTGAAAGACGGCGCTTCAGAGTCAAACGTTGAGGATGAGAATCAAAAGGTTGAGGATTTGAAAAAGTAACAACGTCTTCAAGGTGACATCGAACGCTTCGGAAGAGGCGTATCCCGCATCACCAAATAGGAATCCATTTTGCAGCCATGAAATATTCCCGATGCAATTCTAGCATATGGTGGAACCTGACCCACATCCTTCTGCACCAGCACCTGCGACGGTGAATAGTAAGCTGTATTAGGTATGTGACTCTGCAATAGGAACAATAGGTATGCGACTTTCATCGATACAACCCAAAGATCGGAGCTGTTGAACGGACAGCTTTGGGGTTCTTGTAGGTTGAACGACAGGTTTGGAAACTATGCATTCGAAGACTAGTGCCGACAAATAATGATGGCGTGATGAGAAAGAAAAATGGCTAACTACACCTCCTTCGAAAGGAGTAGAGTGCAAGTGATATAATCCTTGATAAGGTCAGCCAGACGTCTAAGTTGCTCTGAGGTCACCCGGAAAATAGTCTTACATCGGTGTGAGTTGCTCGCTCCGATAATGTATTCAACTTTTCTTGCCAGCAACTCCGTTAATTCTTCACTTTCATACCAGGATTCGCTATCGCGTTGAACCATAACGTCGTAAGCTCTGACTTCTTGCTGACGAAAAGCAAGCAGAAATCTTGTTATCATTGGGCAGTGAGGACTTAAAAGAACGGTACATTAGGGAAGTTCTCCTTTCTAATTTGTGAAGTGTTTACTCATGTAAATTTGAAGTATTTACGGATGAAGAACTGCCAAGAAGTCATTCCACATATTCTGGGCTATTGAATTCCGCCAGGCAGCCACAGTACCGTAGAGTTCTTCCTGTAATTTTTCAGGATTTGGAACATGGTCTTCCTTTTCATGTGAGTCATTTGAATCAAGTGCTTGTAGCTCCCACTCTTCATCAACCCCTGCATCGGTAATACGAATGAAGTTATGAAGTGCGACACAAGCGTACATTACTTCCAACATTTCCTTATAGCTGCCCATGTCTAGAGGCGTATTGAGCAAATGAATCTGCATTTCGGCCGTTCTTTTGCAGCACCAAATTCCTGAAGATGGTACCGCACTCCGCGATATGGAGTGAGCACCCTTCTGAACAATGCATATCCAGCATCACCGAGAAGAAACCCATCAAGCCACCATACTCTGACATTGCTTGTAGATGGTGGAGTCAGATCCACAACCTTCGGCGCCGCATACCACGAGTGTAAACTTTCGGAGCAGTCACACTCTCGGTCGAAAGATATCCCTTTCTGTTTGGCCGATAGGAATGATCGGAAAATGTGTTCCGTAACTACAAACAAAGGCTTCCTCGAATTCATTTGCCTTGAAATTTGTCCCGGTTGATTCACGAATGCTTGGAATATTTCAGACAAAATCGCTCGATTAACTTGTCTTCTGCATATTAAAATTCCCTCGTGACTGAGCTTCCAGTATTCTTTCTGTGAACGCACTTTTTCCTGTTGCAGTACAATGAAGGCAAACTGGTTTGAGGTCATTCGCAATACCTCTTTGCATCTGTGCTTGGTGTTTAAACTTTACAGCAGCGAACCAGATTTCGCTGGACAGCGCGAGCTCATGCGAGAACCAGTCGAAGAATGCGGCCATGGGTTTTATAGAAGCAATCACCAGAACAAAATGTGCCTACATTTTGCTACTTCATAGACATCTACTTGATAGCGTTCCCAATGGTATTGCTTAAGTTCCGCTGGCCGTCGTCCACCGAGTTTCCGCAAACGCCAACGCTTTGCTGACCAACGCTTGGCTTGGAATACGCTTGTAATACGTGCTGAAGGACCGCTCTTGGAATTGGTACTGGAGAAAACGGGTAATCTCTTAACTATACGCTCACTTTGACAATGATTATGTTCATATTATTGTTAGTATTTGGGAAGCTCTTACTACCAGAGCTAGGCGCGAAGACCTTTAGTGAAACCGTTTGTTGATGCAACCCGCAAAACTGCAAACACAACAACGGAAAAGCGACAACGGAAAAGCGACAAGGCCGATAATTTATCCTGACCCTGTAGCCAGTAGTATACCAATGTTCACTAAGGGAATTACTGTGTTTAGGTAGCTCTTTTCTATGTGCGACTCTCACTATGGATCGATTGCGTTAAGGCGTGGTGCACCATACCACGGCTAGCAGTGGTATATCGTCGGTTATTCCGCGATGACCAGTCGACGCGCGATTTTCTAGTGCGTTCATTGTACAAGAAATCATCTTTATCGTGACTGCATATAAATTGTTGATTTGAATGTAGTTAAGGTGAATGTTGACATCGAACCAGGTACCATTGTATCTGTCACACGCCGTGATGTGGTTGATCCATCGCGAAATTGGGCGATTCATGTGACCTACACCGCTTGACCAGAAATGCAAGCAAGTACACCAAACTCATCGTCGTTCGAAGGCACTTCCAGTTCCGGAAGACCTAACCGAAGATGCACGTTTCGAATTTTTCTTTGATTCCTCCCGTACCAGTTTGGGCACTACCAATCCACCATCGACCGGAAATTTACTTATCCGCGGCCCTCAACCTTCTCTACACACCTAAGTCGACAGAGCCGTCGACTGTTCAGCAATCCAACACTCCACTGACGGCCATCACGCCACCCCACAGGGCCGTCTGTGGCATGGGGGTTATAAAACTGGCCCATACCGAAACTCGCCCGATTTGGGTGCCCATACCGAAACCCAAACTGGTTCCTTCTGGTGATCATGCATGCTACGGACACACATACTTGATTTTCGGACATTCAGGTGAATTTCGATTTGGGTGAGATTCGGTTCGGGTGAGATTCGGGTTGGCGAGTTACGGTGCGTTTGGGCGAGTTTTAATTGGGCGAAGTTCAGCAGCCCCCCGTCTGTGTATTTGGGCAAGTTTTTCCGGCCTCCGGCCTCTCGCGTTCCTCACTTGGTTCGACCTCGCCGTTGACACCAACTGCTGGTCAGCTTTTTCTTTTCTACTTGATAGCTGGGATTCAGCAAAGTGAATCACAGCTTCAATTTAAATAAAGCGAGAATCGATTGGCATTTACGGTGATAAGAACAACATATTGCTTCGATGATGAAAAGTGCTCCCGACTATTGCAGCCCACCCTCGCGTATTATTTCAGGGCCCTTATAACAGTAGCTACCTTCTAAACGACATATTGTTAACATTGCCCCGACAGTATGTATCTGTGATGTGTGTCGTCGTGGGTCAGATGATGCAATTTCTCATATTCATTCTCCTAACCAAACTACCTTTCGCAGGTTGTATGGGAAGCATCCGAGAAAGTTGAAGCCCCCTGTCAAGCACTCGACCCACGCGACGACGGCTCAACAGATGTCGACGCGGAAAATCCCATCGATAGTCAATGATATGTTGCTGCTGGTTGTGAAGGCGGGTTTGGTTTGCCCCAACTGGGAAGATCATCTATGCTTGCATCAACTTTCCGGGTTCATGGCATGATGCACAAGTTTGTCAGACGCTGATAGACAAGGTCATTCGTTGTATTGGGCCCTATGCTCCATGTGTTGATCAAGGGTTCCAACGCAGTTGAGACCTCAAGGACAAATTCGTCGGCCCATTCTCGAAGAAGTTCAGACGGCAGTTGTCGCCAATTCTGCGAGAAGTGCTTCTTCAACGAGCACAAGTATATGTTTCGTTGCATCCGAATAGGGGACGCGCTTATTACAAGCCACATTTACACGTCTTAAGTCCAGATTGACCAGCAACAAGGAAAGGCGTGAGGCAATCGTGCTTGGTGCTTGCCCACTTCATAACTCCAGGACGCATTGTATGGGGTTGAATCAAATTTCTACGGTCTTCAATTCGCACTACGCGCAATACATAAATTTGGAGACATATGATCGAATCGCCCAATAATTCAATTTTGATGATGACTTAAATAAACTCAACTACTTGCTAATAAAACAGAACTACTTCGAACGACTTTGAACTACTGGTTCATTGGTTGTCATCGATCGACGGTGAACAGTTGCTGTTTGGAGACAAACTAAGGGACGAATGGGATGAAATGGGCGTCAGCAGATTTGGCTTAGAGACGACACCTCGTCCAGCAAAAACCCCAGCCAACATCATCATCTGCATCATCATTTGTTGCTGCATTTGTTGCTGCTTCATGAACATGTTCATCATTCCAGTCATGCCATTGTTGGCGGAATTGGTTGCCATGGTTGTTGCCAACGATTGAAAAGCAGTTGGACACATTTTTGGATTTGTTTTGCACGGCTAAATGTTTCGCCATCGGTTCCTCCGAGACTGCTTCTTCAGAGGCCATATCCTTTGCATCTTCTTCTTCTGGATCGTCTTTAGCGGAAGGAAGGACGGCTTCTTCGACGGAATCGAGCGCCACGTCGTCGCCCTTAGCTTGATCGTCCGAGTCGCTGTCGCCATACGATCCTGCGGAAGACTTCAGCAATATCGCGCGATAGAGTTTCTGAGACTTCTCCGTTCCCGGATCCGGGGCTGACTGCCCGGTAGGCTTCTTGTTTTTATTGCACATCTTCTCGATAAAATAGCGCTTCACATCTGCTATGCGTCCAGCCTTTAGTTGGAGCGCACAGCGGTCGGTGGCGGACAAACCGTTTCATCTTGCGTGTGTCTGTGTAATTCTTGGAGTCGCATGCATCGCTCTTCATAATTTTATCCGAGTTCCAGCTGCTGGTGTTGACGCAGTGTGGGAGTTGAAAGTCATTCGCCAACAATTCAATGCTGTTTGTTCCTCTCAGAGAAATTTGGAGCTGAAAGAAGAAAACACCGGAACGGCTTGGAGGAATAGAATTCCATGGCAGAAAAAATGTGGGAGGAGTGTGTTGTGACTTTGGTTGTAAGAGGTATTACAGATTACGTCACGTTTATACAATCCTGCGTATGTAGTCGTCTTTCAGATTCCTCAATGCTCTGTCTTTAGCGAAGCAAGAGTTTCGAATGTGTGGACCTGCTCGAATTATATTCGTGGCTTGCATCGTTCCTGGTGCAGAGGCGACGAACTGTTAAAGATAACGTCAAGCGATTCTCGTAAACGTTTAGCAAAGGTTGTGGCCATATCAGGATTCTTGGGATTCTTCCATGCTCCTCGCGAAACAAAATTGTGACTGCCGCTGGCTTGGCGTCCTCGTCTTGACATTTTTCACCTTCACCTTCAAGTCTAGGTACTTCATCAACTGGATTGATGTGATGTATGCCTGGCCCGTTTGCCGCTTGACGGAGGCTGACCTCTTCTTCAAGAGAGATTCTGGGAAATGATGTGACGTCCAGTATACGATTCTCCAACAACTTCGGACATGAGTTGAAAATTGGTTAAAGGCATAGACCGAAAGTGTGCTGCCTGCAGAAAATGTTGCACGAACTCTGCCCACACTTCGGGCTCCGCTAAATCGCGCATCGTTCCTCAAAATCCATTCGTTTCCGAAACCATCTGAGTATATAGTCGGCTTTGAGTGAGGCAACGCGAGGTTTGCAGGCCGAATCCACATCCGACGAAAGTCATACCTTCAGCAATAAGTCTCCACACGTTGTTCTCGTTCTCTCCAATTGGTAGCACGATCTTCTGCCACACTTTAATCAGGAAAGCTTCCATGTCGTCAGTCCAGCGCAGGCTTTTGACCAGGACTGCTGGATTTATGTGCTATGTGATCAACTTCAACATGCTGGTATAGGCTGTGAATCTGGGTCGTCTTAGGAGGCTGATGCGCAACCCAGATGGTTCTTGGGTGTCTTAGGAACCATCTTCGTTGCTGGGAAACAAACGTGACTTTCACAATCAACCTTTTACAAGTTCATCAAACACTAAGGGCCGTCCTCCGATGAAAAAACAGGACTTTCGGAAAACGGCTGTTTTTACCGAAAGTACACTTTTATCGTAGGATGGGGGACAAAAGTGCTGTTTCAAATACAGGAGTTCGGGCTCAAAAGTGCACTTTATCGGAGGAAGAAAACAGCTGTTTTTATGCTAGGAGGCACCTTCATCAGGACGTATCGGGATCTTCTTTCCTTTGGAAGCAATCAGGTAACAGCGCAGCATAAAACAAGTCATTCAGACAAAGAGGACGAGAAGATGAAGAGGTCCAGGAAGAAAGAGCCAGCTCCAGCACACCAGAAATTCAAAATCTACCAGTCTGGTCAGTGCCACGATTGCACAGAAGAGAAAGTACAAGAAAAAAAGCGATAACCAAACTCTGTCCCATTCATAATTCAAAATTTACAGCTCATTGACTTCTACGAGGTAAAAGAAGTTCAAACCCCCGCGTGATCGACAAGAAGGACAAGACTTCATTCCGACCCTTTTCGATGGGTGATAAGAGAGACTTGTCCCTGAAGTGCCATTTGAGGCCTGACTTGTGAGATTCATCCAATTTTCAGCGCCTTCGTCCTTGCTTTCTTCTTCGGGCTACTTTTCTTCGCCATTCTCTTTCATGTGGGTGTGGATTTAAATGACTAGAACAACAATGAAGAGAAAGCGAACCAAATACTGTTGAATTCGTCACGATAGGTACCTGCATTCGGTGTCCAAATTTCAAGTTCTGTGGAATAATTCATCTTTGGCATGATTGATACGTCTTTTCGAACGATTTGACATCAATATTCTATCGGAAAGTGGAAGCGAATCAGTGGATCCTATGTTCGTCGTCGTGCCTCACTGCCAAAAAAAGTGCACTTTAACCTCGTCGAACTTCGTCGCGAGGTTCGGCCGAAAAAACAGGACTTTCCAAAGTGCACTTTGGAAAAGTGCACATTTTTGCTATCGTAGTATGAAAAACAGGACTTTTTTCATCGTAGGACGGCCCTAAGTAAATCACACATTACTGTTTCTGACGACTTTCTCCTTTCTTGTCCCATCTTCGAACTACGGAAGAGTCGGGAGGTTTTTTACTTTCGCGATAAGAAGAACACATTGTAGACTCAATGTCCCTTTACTTCTCTAAATGCACTGGCAGTTTGGACTCTCGACCGACGATTGCCAGACAACGGAACGATGATGTTCATCCTCATGTATATTTGGTGATATACAATCCTCAATTGGAATACATTAGCATAGGTCGCTGGGTGTTACCCACCATGGCGATGGTGTATTCGAGACTCATACCAGATCACAAGCCGGATGGTGTGTGGTTCAATGGTCCGAAGCGACGTGACCGCCGCTGCCGCCGGTAGCCGTTGGCCGCCACACGCGACAGAGCGGCTCAAGGCAAATGCGAATTTCACACTGAACACAAGGGTGGGCAAGCGAAAGAAGCGACAGGTTTAGGATAATGAATCTGACCGGTCAAGAATGAATCTTGCCACAGGAGCTCTTACTTTCAAGTAATCAGACTCACTTTGAAATAAATGAAACAAATCACCTAACGAGAGCAGTTGTCAAAACAATCTGCAAACTCTCATTGTAGACAAAAGGAGCGACAAGGACAAAAGGAGGGACAGCACCCACCGTGCGCACAGAACACCGTCTGTCTAATTGATACGAGAAGACATACAGTGTTTTGTGCGCGCTGTGGGTGCCGTCCCTCCTTTTGTCAACGATGAGAACTCGTTGAACAACCACAGCGACATTTCTTCGCAGGGTTTGAAGACGGCTCCTCCCTAACACCGTTTCATGAGCCGGTTTGACCGTCAAAAACAGCCCGTCTGAATTGAATTCCTATTTCTCGGAAGGTGCTGACATCAACGACGAAGTTGAAGTTGGGTTCATTCGGCTGGTGGGGGAAGAGAAAACCGGGCAGCATCAAAACCGCAAGCGAAACAGAGAAGACTCTTCTCAATGTGCTAGCCGAAAACAGATGGTCGCCAAATGTTTGCCGATGTCGCGCACGACATGTCATAGTTTGACATGTCATAGAAATAGAAACAGAAATAGAAAACAGCACGGCGCAAAAGCCTATTGGCGTCAAATTATTACCCGATAGCAATGGGCCAAAGGCAATATTTAGACGACAATCAACAAATCAAGAAGATCAAATCGCCCATCAAAATTTCATCATTGCAATGGTCGAGCATACATGACAACAGGATTTCCTACATATCGTTGACGATGATGTCTTCTTCATCAAACGTACCTTTGGTGCCGATCCATTGGTTACTGGCGTCTCATCAATGTCCATATCTTTTGGCAAAACTGGTTTACCGATGGACGCAAATCGTTTTCCAATGGGACGTAAATCTCTCCAAGGTAAAGACGATTTGTTGACGTTTGGATGGTCTTTCAATCGACGCACCCCTTCATGATTTCGTCCGTTCCACCCCTGACTGCGGAGTACTCCGAAAATCGTCGGATGTACTCGACAGTCGCCGACGTTTTGATGTTGGAGTGACAACATCTTAGCAACTGTCATATTCACCGAGGAGACGTTGATTTGTGTCTTCATGTCATTCGTCATTTTCTCCAGGATCTCTTTCTGGAGACTATTTAGGGTCGCAATACACGACGGCGACTGTCGCCTTGTCGCCGGCCTTTTTTTTCCGGCGGCGACCGCGGTTTGTCGCATATGCGAAAAAGCGACAACAGCAAAAAGATGCAAACATAGCATTTTTTGTGCGAACAATGAGACAAATTATACGCTACTTTCTGGTCGGAGCAAAATCGATCGTGATCGATTTCCAGTCGATCGAAGTATCATTTTTCCCGATTTCATAACAAATTGCTGATAGTATCAGGCATATCAAATCATAATTCAGTATTTTTCTTGCATAAAAAGATGGGGAAGAGCGCCGATTTATTGGACTTGAGCTTTTTATCGACTTTTGGATAGACGAATTCTTCGGCCGAATTGTCGTTCGATTTCTCGACCATGATGACACCAAAATGGGCTTTTCGGAGCCCAATTGAGGTGATCTGGAGTAGGTAGTGGTATAAATCTAATGAATTTGATGAGAAATGCTTCGCAACGCCATTGGTAATTGCACGATGACTTGGCTTGTCAGTGTTGCAGCATGGCAAATTTCGGCCACTCCGATCGAGGTGGGAACAGCAGAATGCCTCCCCGTGGCCTCGCTACCACACTAATCGCTCTATAATAGAGCCAAAGACGATATTTGGAGCTCATTTTCCTTATCAGCTTTAAAGATGGCGAAATGGACTCTTGGCGTGGTGACCTGGTGTCAAGTTTACACCGTGTGGGCGGCAAATTGGATATTTTAAAGTGATCGGAGAAGAGTTTTCTCTCCAAGTACTGCTGATATAGATATTATCGAAGGTCAGAGTAATGAATATAAGTATCCTTTCCTAAGTTTCCCAAATTTGGTGTTCTTTTAAGTGTTCAACACCCTAACCCCCTAATTTGGACTGCTTTAACCGAAGTTTGCTGCTATTATGGCCGCGTTTTTGCAAGGAATTCGAAAGAGAACGACGATCCGATGTTTTCGAATGAACAGCAAATGCTCAATATCGCAATTCACAACAAAATATCGAAATGCCGACCGTAACCAACGCTATTGTTCACAAGTATTTGATCGCGAAAGCGATCAAGAAGCGTACATGCGCGAAAGTTCGCAGTCAAATGCATTTGTCGAACATCCACGAGTTGGCAAACAGCCACCGTAACCGCACCTATGGGTTACAATTCATGAAGAACATCGATGACGATAAGTTTCAAAGAATGTTCCGATTATCGCGGAAGGCATTCTACAAATTGCACGAGCTTATTAAGACCGAGATATCACCTCGATCTCCTCAGAATGCAATTAATAGTTCCGGTTCGCCAATTAGTTCAGTCACTAAACTCGCGGCAACATTGCGTTTCCTTGCTGGAGGATCTTACTTGGACATATGTGCGTTGTTCGGACTGGATCCGAACAACTTTTTTTCGAAGCACTACGTGCGCTGGCCAACTATTGAGACGATTGATCATATCTTGCCCTTGGGATTATCACTGAAGTCGGACGACCTGAAGCAGACCAGTGAGGAGTTCTCCAAATTCTCCCATGGAAAACTTAACGGGTGCATCATGGCTATCGATGGGTGGGTATGCAAAACGCGTCAACCAATGGTGAAGGAAGTAGGACTGGATGTCAAAGCGTACCGAAACAGAAAGTCCTGCTGGGCAATCGTTGTTCTCGCAGGATGTGACGCGAGACTTCGCTTCAACATGGTTTCCGCAAGAAGTAGCGGGTCAACACACGATCACCTCATTTGGGAATCTTCGGTCGTAAAGAGTCGACTAGATGAAGAGTTCAAGAATGGATCATTGCGTAATACAGACTATTACGTGATTGGTGATGAGGCCTTCGTGTGCACTGACCATCTACTTACCCCGTGGAGTGGCAAAAACCTTGAACCATGTAAAGACAGTTTCAATTACGCGTCATTTGGGCTCCCACATATGAACGCAATTCCATAAGCCGACATATATCATTGAAAGTTGTTGCATTGGTTGTCTTCGTCGATAACTCCTCAATGGCATTCTTCAAGATCGCCTTGTTTGTTCCTGAGAGACCAGCATAAATTTGTTCTACCACAATTTGCTGTTTACCATTAAGAGAGTTCCACGTTCTGTAACTGGCTGGAACATTCTTCAGCAACGGTGAAGTAAAATGCATTGTCACATTTTTCACTTCCTTTTCAGTAGTTCGATGACTTTATCAGGGTCCAATCCATCGAACACACTGGAATTCGGCAGAATTGCACCACTTCGTTGCGCAAATGGAGTTTGCCCAACCATCGCATCAAGTTCAATACCATCTGCAGAAGTCAAATTGCGTGAAATGGGAGTCGAAAACATGTTAGTTGATAGCATATTGGCATAGATACAAAAAACAATTGTGTGTTGTCGCCGGCCAGTTTCAGGGCAGAAAATGCATTTTTTCATTTTGAAAAAGGAAACAAATCGCCGGCGACATCGAAAAAAAACAAAAAGCTGTCGCCGAGGTTGTATATGCGACACAAAGCGACTGTCGCCGTGTCGCCGTGTACTTTCTTTTTAAAAAAAGCGACATTTTCGGCTGTCGCTTTTCGTGTAGTCCGACCCTTAACGGTAAGGATGACCATTATTCGAACGTCTTCTCCAACTACAACGAAATTGTCACGATGGTTTCTTCTGATATCAGAAGAAACCATCTGATGACCTCCTGAATAGCCTGTTTCACCTTCAGGTAATTGAAGAACTGCTTCATCGATGAAGTGGTTATGGTATCTCTCGGATAAACCGGAGGTGTTGTCAATACCATAGCACTGATCCCATTTGTCCCATTCGTCCCATTCGTCCCATTTGTTTCATTTGTCGTTCCGATGGAGATGTGAAGTTGAGTTAGCCCTCCAACCTCAGAAGGCTGAACTGGCTCCAATGGCGGGACTTGAAGGAGTTGTACCATTGGTTGTTATCAGCTTGAAAAGGAAGACCGAGGACTCCCTCAGTTGTCAATGGGGAAGAGATATTGACACTCCAACCTCAGAAGGCTGAACTGGCTCCAATGGCGGGACTTGAAGGAGTTGTACCATTGGTTGTTATCAGCTTGAAAAGGAAGACCGAGGACTCCCTCAGTTGTCAATGGGGAAGAGATATTGACACTTGCCATGTTTCTTGATCAAAGTTGGAATCGCGTGGAAAAACAAAGGTTGGTTAGCCGAATTACGTTATTGGAGCATGAAAGCTGTAATTACGTTGTGATTACTTGCGTGAAGGAACACGAAAAAAAGAAGATCTTGGATCATCTGATCCGACGATACCTTGGGCCTGTCCAGCATGGAGGCCTTGGACCAGCCCGTGACAGCTACAGGACGATTTACCCATACTTCACTGAAGTATGCACTGTACTTCAGTGAAGCATGCACTGTACTTCAGTGAAGTACAGTGCAGGAGTGTAGGCGCACGTCTCTCTTGTTGCTGCTTATACTGAGTCCTACTCGGTTATAAGCACACGTCTGTGTGGCTATGAACACGTGCTTCTCCCTCCCCATAGGTGACTTACAACGACAGACACTGGTACATTTAAGCGAAGACGAGGAAGCAACCATCTGACACCGGTGGAGGCTGCGGGTGGTGGGGTAAGCCGTCAGGTTCCAGCGGTCCAGCGGCTGCTTGAATGCCTTCGCGTCATAAAACATGTCGCTGCTGCTGTCGATGTCGGAATCGCTCCAGACGACCGCGAAGGATGTTGTTGCGCTGTAGGAATCGTTTCAGACTCGGCAGTCACCGGCGGAATGGGCATGCTGACCGAGGAATCAAGTTGGTGGCGACGCGGTCCCAGAAGACGGTTTCTTTACCGTCATGCTTTCACCAGACCGAGTTCGGCAAAAACTGATCTCACATGTTCTGCCATAAGAAGGGTTTCCAAGACTGTCAGATAGGCATACATGAAGGTCTTGCAGAACATATGTGGTACAAATCTATCAACCCCAATGGGCATAGAGATCGCACACCAAATTCGTCTCCTCTTCCCAAACGTCCGATTGCACGTTCGGATAGATTATTAGTACACATTCCCCAACTGGATCTCGGTTGAGCGAAATCCACCCATAAGCATGGCAATGCCCGAGAGGTATTGATGTGCGGCTGGATGCAGCACTTTCAAAACCTCCATTCTCGCGTTAGGTTCCACATTTGGCTTTGCATGTACGGCGCGAAAGTAGTGCCGTCTTTCTGCGGCCCCAAACGCTGGACTTGGAACATTACCCAACAAGTGTAATGCGCAATATCGATGATGTGCATCGGGCAGCGTCTGCTGTACTGCACCGATTAAGCCCTTGCAGCGATCCGTGATAACAACCAGTTCGTTGCTGGCCAAAACGGATCTAAGATCAGATTGCTCCTTCAAACCTTCAATCTAATAAGTGTAGCTTTCTTCATCTTCAGTTGGTACAATGGCCAATGCTATAATGCAGTCTTGTCCGTTACCATCTTGCATACCCATAACAAGCATATGCCATCCGCACCACGAGGGATGCTTTTTTATTCCTGCGTCAAATAATACCACCGGCTTGCAAAATCGCGCAAGATTTATGTCAGATTCTAAAGCAATCATCAAGCGATAAAATAAGCGCCCAGTGGTTTCCATCTCAATCACTTCAAGAGTAACAACCGATCGTCTCCAATTTGGATTGCAGGTATTGAAAACTACGTTGATAGTTTACGTTTCCGAGACTGGATTGCTTTTCACCCACTCTTGTGACGGTCCTCTAACACAGAGCTGAACGAATCATTCCGGTTTTGTATATGTGACCCCTATCCGATGCAATGGAGCCACCATCACCGAACATAGAGCTATTGATCAATGCTATGTCTCTAGCATACAGTTGATTGTCATCCTTCGTGCTTACGTAGTCCTCTGCGTGCTCAATAGTACAGTCCTTTACAACCCTACATCATGAAAAAACAATGGCCCAATGACAAAGAAATGGTGAGAACACTTCAAGACTTCGACTCGTACCAGTTGGGATTCTTAGCTGGACCCAAAGCCACCACCAGTTTCCATGAACAGCGAGAGTCTTTGTTTCTTGTTCGGCAATCTGAAATTTGCAACCTTGACTTTTTGTGGTACAAAGAAGATATGCCCATTCCCACGATCATACCAACATATGAAATGATAGGATGTCGGAAATCACCATTCCGAAACAAAGCGGAACTGACTCGCTCGTCCACACCAGTGGCCAGGAATAGAAGATCGTTCTTCATCATGTATATCGATTGTGAAGAGTGACTATTCGATCTTTCTTTCAGTCCAACTTCGATCAATGGACACCGAGGTTAGGAACCTATATTTAGCGTCCTGTGCCTGTCCGGAATTTGGGTAAATCGTCCTGTAGCTGTCACCGGCTGAGAGGCCTTGGACCAAAGGAGAAAGACGTGATCATGATGACGAGCATGATGACGACGATGGAACCATCAGCGGAGCAAACTGCAGCGGTACGTAGAAGAGCGCCGCCTGGGACCCCATTGGCAGCGCGGCGTTCGCCTGACTCGACGTCTCGAAGCTTAGCAGCGTGACGAAGATGCGCGAGGTGTGCGCCCAGTGGCGGAACTCGCACAGGAGGGGGCGTCGCGAGCAGCTGGAACGACGGGCGCAGGGTGGTGCCGGCCTCCGTAGCGACCAGGAACAGTCCCGGCCGCGGAGGACTGTAGACCACGACCACCACCACGACCACGAACGCAACGCCGCACTGCAGCGACGCGGAAGGCGAGCGACGCGTCACCAGGCAGGCTGCCGGGGCGCAGCGACAGGTACCGGTATGGCGCAGCGCTGCTGGCCGGCGGCTCGGAGCGACGCCAACCCCCCTCCCGACACCGCCGCGTGCACTGGTGTCAGCACGATCTGCGCCAGCCGCTCTGCGGGTTCGTCCACGGACCACGTGCAGGCATCCTGCACGCGCACGAAGCCCTGCCGCGCGAGCTTCTGAAAAGCGTCGAAGTAGCGGGCGTCTTCGTCGTGCAGCGGTCCGGCGGCCAGTCCGGCCAGTCGTCGCCACCTCGGCCAGTCCGGCGGCGAAGCGGCTGACCGCGGCGATGGTCCCTTGCGTCTTGGCGCGCGCTGGCGGGGAGCAGGACCACCTGCACACACGACCACTGGAAGCGCAGGTCGGCAAACACCCCCCGCGTGGTCGCGAGGCAGGTTGCGGTCCAGGCTGCCCGTCGCATCCAGCTGCAGCGCACTGCCGCCTGGCACAGGTGCGCGTTGCGGGGTCGCTGATGGTCGCCTCGATGACGTCGCTCTGAACGACGACCGCGAACGACGTGGACGCCGATCGCGAAACGGGCGCAGAGATCGACGCAGACCCGACGACGGTGTTCTGCCGGACGGCCACGGCGTCTGCACCATCGGAGGAACACGCGGCAGTACCGTGAGCAGGGACGCACCCGGCCGCTGCAGTGCAAAGTCGCCGCCGGTGACGTTTCCCATGGCGATGCGCAGCGACGCCTCGCCACAGGCGCCCAGGACGTTGCACAGCACGAGCTCGACGGTCTACGTACTGGCGGGGAGGAGCAGCAAGGCAGGAACGGGGCTGGCGGGGACCAACACGTAGCTATGGACCCATGGAGGAAGCCCTCCAGGGCCTCCACGGCCAGCGACCGGCTGTTGCGCACCACGAAACAATGGCTGGTCCAACGTCGGTCACCGTCACCGCGGACGAGCAGGGAGAGACGATCGACGGAGCGGTCGCCACCACCGCGGGGGGTGTCGGGCACCGCAGGACCGAGGGCCGCCAGTTTCGTGGGGAAGGGGCTGTTAGCCAGCAGACAGCACGTCGCTGCCGCTGCTGTTGGCGGAGGAGATGCAGGGGACTCTGATTCCCCCCGTCTCCGCGCACGACGACGGTGGCGTTGAGGGTCAAGAGCATCGGAGCGGACGAGCCACCGATGCCCAACGATGGCCACACTGGTGGCCCAGCGACACTGCGCCGCATGGCTTCCTGCGAAGCGCAGCAGCAGACCGCACCGGAAGTCGTTGACAAAGCCCGCCCTGTTGGTGGCTCGGTCGAAGGACACGGTCACGACGCCCCCGTCGCCGGAGAAAAAACCACCATTCGCCTAAACCGGTCGCCTTGGGTTCCGCGACTCGATCGCGAGACTGCACCAACCGCATCGTCCAACCGCATCGTCAGCACCAGTCCACCGTTCGCAAACTCGGACACCACTCGAAACTCAGACTCGAAACTCCCTGCGGTAGGGTGGACTCATTCGACAGCAGCAGTGCTACCGCCCGAGTCTCCACTTCCCGTTGCAGCAGCTGGGTCGACGCCATCGGTGCATTGGTCATTGGCGTGGTGATAGGCTTCCGCTGCTGGATTCAAGTGCGAATCCATTCCTCAACAGTTTCCATCTCACAGGAAAACAACGATGATACTTACATTAAATCGTGTCATAATGCATGATATGGGTTGGTTACATGAACACCGATGTGTCATGTGGAATAAAATTCGATCGTATGTTGGAATAGAATAAAAGGCCTCGGAATCGTGGAATTGGGAATCGATTCCAGGAGAGAGGCGCTCTCGTTGTCGTTGATTGAAAACCTCTCCCAGCCGCTCCCAGAGCCTCCCAAACAGTCGCAGGCCGGACCCCACGTTCGGAATCCCTTTCCGAAGTTCAATGATTGATCGAGTGATCGAGTTCTGAAGAACAATTTCGATCCAGATTCTTTCATAATTGGGTTTAAATGGCGACTTGTTCTCACGCTGACTGTGCTTGTATTAATTATAATGAGGATCTGATGGCTCGTGCTGATTTGAGCCCTGGTGGGATCTGCATCAATTGCGGTCATGCTATCAATCTCCATCCTAGAAAACCCGCAGGTAAGTTTCATCATCAACTGTTTTCAAACAGAGATTCTAACTGTTGTGATCTTTTGATGATTATTTCCTGATGGTGAAGGTAAGTAACTCAGACTGTTGTTTGGTAGCTGAAGACTTATTTGTTTGGTTGCTACTGTTCAGGTCTTACTGCAACTGCCACTGCTGATGCTGTAACGTATGCCGAGTTGTTTGAAATGGCTCAGGATATTCAAGAGATTATTCAGGCCCGCGCTATGTCTGGTTCCTCTGCCGGAAGCGTTCGTTACGGTGACATATTTGGAGTCCTTCTTGAAATAATGAGTCGAAGAACTCCACAGGAGAGACTCGAGTATCGTCAAAGAAGATCTGCAAGACGTGAGGCTGGTGATGATGATAGAGGTGACTGTTTTATAACTGGTAATAATTGACCGTTTACGCTGTTTCTTTTCATCGTACCATCTTCACCACCAGAAGAATATCACCAGACCAATGCCACGAAACGAACGTCGAACAGCCGACCAGCGCCGATCAGATGATTGCCTCCAGTCCTTTTTCCCCTCCACCTGTCGCCACCTCCGCGACGTCGGAACAAAACATCGTCTCCACTGGCATTCCTACAGCTGCCGCTTCAGCAACTGCCGCTGAGTCTGATTCCCTAGACACAATTGAGAATGGCTTGCTTATGGCTGTATGTCTTGCAGATCGCTGTACGTTTGGGAAATGGCTTGTTGTCATCGGTCGTCCGTCGCATTCACCGATAAAGCCCCCAACAAGGCCTCTTGAAGTCTCCGAGCAAGCGCCTTTCCTCCCCCAATCCTCACGTTCATGTCACAGCATCCTTTGCGTATCTTCTTCGCGGCGTGAGGAAGCTTCGGTGGCGACGTTTCCAGTTCGTTTGTTCGGCAGTGGGTCCCAACAGTGCTTCCGACCGTTGGGGGTGTGGGCAATGCTCGATGGTCCTCGTACATCCTTGCGAGTTGATGTGACCGACGGGCAAATCGTGGAACCATAACGCGAACGGTGCCCGACAAGGCTCGTTTCTCCTTTACGGGAGATATTTGTTGGTGACAGATGAGAGCTCTGCGCAGCAGATCGAAGGCACCCGCATAGTACTCCACCAATGCTTCATCATACCTCGCGCGATGGCCATTGCAACATCGCACACAGCATATACTGCGTCGATGGTGGTGTCCTCTGGAATAGAAACGATGGCCCGGGGACATTTGGCCGGATTCTGCAGGTTTTGCGTGGTCAACGACACGCATCGCAACGACGCTCGCCTCTTGTTCGGATGCTCTCGAAATGGAAGAAGATGCGTCGATGGTATCGACGAACGGGATCGTATTGATGCCATCTTCTGCAGGTTCAGGGACCTCTGCACACGTTAACATCTCCACCGCCATGTCGAGAGTGCTGAGACGAGAATGGCCTCGCAGCACAACTCCTTGATCTCCTTGTCGAGCTCCGTGCTCTTCATTGTGGAGTCCTCGAGTCGACGTACCCGTATCTTCGTAGCTCACGTTTTCCCGCTTGCTGGGACGGTCCTCTTCACCTTCACTGTCTCCCGTCTCAGACCTCAGCAACCTGTGTCGATTCCAATGTCTTGCAGGCTGGACAGCGTATGGATCAGCTGCGGTGGACACGGACATGTACACGAAGTAGACTCACAAGGGACAGTTGGTATGAAATCGATACGTACGATGCGAGGTACCGAGCTGCTGTCGAACCTCGACGGAGACACTCGCCACACACGTTCACACAGACACTCACACCAACGAGCGACTCTTTCGGTCAGTGTCCATGCATACCGCCTGTGTGCAAAGGTAGCAGACAGCTGAAGATACTCCGCAGCGACTCCCCCTACTGCCACAGTCGGTGACTCCAGACGGCGCCACACTCGGTACGCATTCGGCCCAGATACCGCAGGCTGCGCAGAGGATCGCCTTCCATCAGACCAACAGCACCAATCAGCCGCAGAACGTCCACGAACTGTATTGCGATAGGCCATGTAACGTGCGAAGGGGAATCATGCCAACCGCAAGCTGCTGTCCATCCCACCTGAAGGAGAGCGATTCGAGAACGATCGAAGCCATGGGTCAAGACCCGTCCGCGATCCTTTGCTTGAAACAACGCTGTCCTTCAGTCATTGGTGGCGGCTAGTCCTGTTGGTGGAAGGTGCGCCTCCTTTCGCTGCACTAACGTGGGCAAGACCTGCTCACTTCGCCTGTGACAGCTTCGTTTTCATCGATGAGTTGTAGCCGCAGCCACCGCCGGTGCCCAGTCGTCTCTACCGCTGGCTACTGTTCACACCACCGTGACGCGTACATTGGGGCGGGTCATGGGAGGGGCAAGGGTCCTGGACGATGGCTCGATGACCTTGCGGCGGTAGCGGATCGACCCAGCAGCTGCCCAGTGCGTGGTGTTGGTCCGTTGGGCTCTCCTGCAGGTGACCTCTCCAAACCCCCAACATCACCGTAAACGCCACCCTACTACACCGCTCGTCACTGTCCACGTTGCACTAACGTCTGTGCTAGTTACGGTTACAGTACGGGGTAACCAATGCCCCAACGCCGCCGTCTGGTGCATCAACCAATATCCTCTGACCCTGTGGCTGGGGTCTTTGGATTCGGTCGAAAGAAGACAACCACGAACAACGGGACATCTCAACGAAGAAGAAAGCGACTGCGCCACTGCAATGCCGGCCACGGTTCGTAACGACAGCCACGTCGCGGGATAGCAGATCACCATCTCCTGACCATGCCAGCACACCACCAAACTGATGGTTGTTGGCAGCAACTTCACGAGGATGCCTCTTTTTGATCGGCGCTCGTCTCGATATTCAGACCCAAAGCTTCAAAGCGATCGCGATAGTCCGCATAAGCACCACGTTTACAAATACCATACACCACCCGACCTAACGCCAGGCCCCACAGCTCTCTCGGATACGACGACGACTCCTCTGGCACCATATAGGTACTTGGAATACGCTTCTTCTCCCCGTACTCGCGACGGTAACAACGCACCGCCTCACAGATGCGATCCACCATCAACTCCTTCCGCGGCATCAACGGCACTCCCATCGCCTCCAACTCCCCACGATGATCTGCATACCGCCCATGGTGAATGATAGTTTGAACGATCCGGCCCAGCTTCATGCCTCGGACCGGCTCTGCATACGCCGCATCGTCCGCTGCGACCACATATGTCTGCGGCACCTCATAGTGACCGTACCGACCATAGAACGACTCCAACGCTTGTCGCACCAGCGCAAACGAATACTGCGGCTCATTCCAGCGATCGAAGGTGAGCCCCAACGCCTCGAAGCGAGAACGATGCGCCTCAAAAGCACTACCATTGCGCACCGTATCAATAGCTGAGCCCAGCCTCATGTCCCACAGATCCCGATCCCACCGACCATCGCCATGCGGCACCACAAACAGTTTCGGTATCCTCACATCGCCGTACATCGCCTTGTATGTCGTCAGCCCTCGCTCGATACGACCCACCTGGTACTCCTCGTCCGACCACACCATGCCGGCGTTGTCCAGCTGCTTCACCTGAGCTGGCGGCAGTCGTTTCTTCGCGGCTCGGAGGTAGCTGATCCGCATGCCTAACCGATCGCCATGCAGCTCTCTCGGCCATGGCTCCTCAGCAGGTACGACAAAAGCGGTTGGAACGTTGGCGTGATGGTATAGCTGTCGAAATAACGGCAACAATGTCGCTACGACGATCAATTTATCCTCCATCAGGGTGTCCAGTGGAGAGGGGATTTCGATCTTCAGACCCAAAGCTTCAAAGCGATCGCGATAGTCCGCATAAGCACCACGTTTACAAATATCATAAACCACTTTACCTAACGCCAGGCCCCACGGCTCTCTCGGATACGACGACGACTCCTCCGGTACCTTATAGGTACTTGGAATACGCTTCGTCTCCCCATACTCACGACGGTAGCAACGCACCGCCTCACAGATGCGATCCACCATCAACTCCTTTCGCGGCTTCAACGGCACTCCCATCGCCTCCAACTCTCCACGATGCTCTGCATACACCTCATCGTGAATGATATGATGAACGATCTGGCCCAGCTTCATGCCCCGCACTGGCACTGCATACGCCCCATCGTCCGCTGCGACCACATATGTCGTCGGCACCTCATAGTGACCGTACCGACCATGGAACGACTCCAACGCTTGTCGCACCAGCGCAAACGGATACTGCGGCTCATTCCAGCGATCGAAGGTGAGCCCCAACGCCTCGAAGCGAGAACGATGCGCCTCAAAACCACGATTATTGCGGACAGTATCAATAGCTGAGCCCAGCCTCATGTCCCACAGATCCCGATCCCACCGACCATCGCCATGCGGCACCACAAACTGTTCCGGTATCCTCACATCGCCGTACATCGCCTTGTACGTCGTCAGCCCTCGCTCGATACGACCCACCTGGTACCCCTCATGTGACCACACCATGCCGGCGTTGTCCAGCTGCTCCACCTGAGCCGGCGACAGTCGTTTCTTCTTGGCTCGAAGGTCTCTGATCCGCATGCCTAACCGATCGCCATGCAGCTCTCTCGGCCATGGTTCCTCAGCAGGTACGACAAAAGCGGTTGGAACATTGGTATGATGGTAGAGCTTCCGAAACACGTCCAGCAGTAAAGGAATCGTTTCCGTCGCCATTGTCGCAGGTATGCTCGCACCCGATGTCTTCGATCTGGATTTCTTCCCAATCGCAGGCCCTGTGACCTTTCCCTCGTCCGTTGATAAGTATCGACGTAGCGGAACAACCACCGGCCCATGTCTCCATACACCTCGCGTCGCCAAGACAACGGAACAACCGATGTTCCATCTGCTCACTGCGACAGCAGTCCGGCGCACACTCGTCGCCAGCATTGGACCTTTCGTTTGGACAACTATCCCAGTAATTGAGGGTTCCCGTTCGTCTCTTGCAAGGCAATGGATTGTGAGACAAGACAGGCAGAGGAGGAGGAGAACACCACTGCCAACGGTGGAACGAGGAAGGACGTCAAAAAGAAGGACGGCCTGAACGAACGAAGACATGAAACATGAAACATGAAAAACATGAAACTTGAACGAAGAGAACATTAAAGAGCGCCACAAGGCATGATATGGGTTGGCCACCTGAACACCGATGTACTTGGCTGCTGTCGTCCACTTGTGACACACTGCACACCGACACACACATTAGAGTGATGGCGATAAGCAAAACGGCGACCGCAAAACTGCATTTCTGCACTTTTGCACGCCAAAATGTCGGAATGCAAATTTGCTGATTTGCGTCGTCTGAGTTCGACCCTGATTTTTGCACGAAACGTGCAGATTTTGGTATCAAACTTTTGAATGGTCATATCTTCACGGTTTATTGTCCGATGACTTTGTGACTTTATAAGTGTGTCAAAAAACATGTGTTCGAGATAATGGGAATATCCGGATGCGCAAATTCGGGAAGTATGCTATTGATTTTATTTGAAGAAAAAGACCTTGGCCATCGTCGCATTTTTTGATGGACGACGAAGATGACGAAGACAACGAAGACAACGAAGACAACGAAGACAACGAAGCGGATTTGATTTTACATGTTATGATGATCTTAGAATGCTATGGTGGAGAACATTCAAAGAAAGAAGCCAATTACCTACATGATGCTCGATTGCCTACATGATGCTCGAAGCGAGCATCGCGTCGGTAATTGGCTTCTTTCTTTCATTCAGAGGAATGTGAAATATATTTCTGAGCCACTTGCGCTTCAATACAAATTTCGGAAATCCAAAACAATGATTCGATTCCAACGCCATCATATGTATCTCTCATCATTTGTCTTGGAGTTCCTCCCTTGCGAGTTTAGTCTGGATAATGGTTCCTCGGTCAATGAACAATAGTTTCTTGTTTTTTATATAAAAAGAAGAAAAACCAAAATCTTCGTTTTCTCTATGTACTACCAAAATTAAAATAATGAGAAGAACTATGATAAACCGAAAGAGGTTTTTGAACATTTCGAGGAGTGACAAAGTCTCAAAAAAAGAAGAAAAGAATAAAAACTATAAAATATCCCTTCAATGTCTTCCTCATTCCTCGGCTCAATACCTCGATAGTTCACATCTGTCGTTCCCCAACTGGCAAACAATCAACGAGGCTCAGGCCTCCGAGATGTAGAGAAGAGGCACCAACTTTCCCGGACTTTAATCTGACCAGGCGACTTTTGCTCGATCGGCCTGATAAGAGACGGTCTGGCAATCACCAGCGATCTCTTTCATGTGAGTCGCAGTCAGCTTCATCTATGACTCAAGGCTATTGATAAAAAATATAAAATAATTAATTACTTTTTTATGGTTACTAATTAATTTCGACGTTGAGAGAGGAATGTGAAGGAGAATCTTGCATGCTTGCATGGCAACATCGCTGACATTGATAGCGATGCAGCCATGCAAAAATGCAAGATTCGTCGTCAGTCAATGTTGCCTATCGCCACCATAAAAAGGCGAGGCGACGCTTTTCCGCAAATCCGCATTTTCACAGTAAAAATGCAAGTTTGCGGAAATCCGAATTTCCTTATCGCCATCACTCTATTGACTCGTTGACTCGCCCTCACTCGTAAACACGTTAACCGCTACACAATCGAACAGGGTCTAACGTGCAAAGCTTTCGACCAGGATCCATTCATAGCCCTTTGCACAAATGCATCTGGAGATGCTCCCTCTGCAACCATCCACCTTAATCCAGATGGGGCCCAGATTCCACCGGCTGCGCAGATGATCCAGAAGAGTCCATCTGTCATAGAACGTCCCTGCACTTCATGAGGAATGTTCACAATCAATCAAACGAACGGAGTTCGTTAGTTTTCCATTCAATGCACTTCCAGAGGAAGGAGAATAATAATAATTCAAGTACGACGGTCCTGCATCGAGCGAGTCTATCTTTGAATGGACCACCGACACTGTCCCTCACTCATTTGATGGTAAGGGTAAGTCTAGTCTGTTGGTTGAAGGTTCGCCTCCTTTTGCTGCGCAAACGTGGTTCGGGCCGGTCAGACCCCTGCTTACGTCACCTGCGATAGCTTGAATGTGACACAGGTTGGCTCTGTGTGGTCCGCGCGTCAGTTTCATCGACGGTTCGTGGCCGCATCCACCACCGGTTTGGTGCCTCTGACTCAGTGATGTCCGATCTCTGTCGAACGCGGTGCAATTCATGACACCAGGCGGGTTACGGATGGACTGAGGCCATGATACCTCTCATCACCGGTCCCTTCGTCGGTGAGGACGCGATGGGAACGTCGTCCTGCCCCATCCAAGGTGCCCGACACGGCTCGTTCTCCTTGACGGGAGATCTCTGTTGGTGATAGATGAGAGCTCTGCGCAGCAGATCGAAGGCACCCGCATAGTACTCCACCAATGCTTCATCATACCTCGCGCGATGACCCATCGCACACACATAGCAAATAATGCGTCGATGGCGGTGTCCTCTGGCAGAGAAAAGAGGGTCCAGTGACGTTTGGCCGGATTCTGCAGGTTTTGCGCAGTCGCAACGACGCTCGCCTCTTGTTCGGATGCTCTCGAAATGGAAGAAGATGCGTCGATGGTATCGGCGAACGGGATCGTATTGATGCCATCGTCTGCAGGTTCAGGGACCTCTGCACCGCCATGTCGAGAGTGCTGGCTTGGCCTCATAGATGTGGACGAGAATGGCCCTGCTGGACACCTCCTTGATCTTCTTGTCGAGCTCCGTGATCTTCTTATTGGAATCCTCGAGTCGACGTACCTCTTATTGTAGGTGACCTCTCCAAACCCCCAACATCACCGTAAACGCCACCCTACGATACCCCTCGTCACTGTCCACGATGCATCAACGTCCGTCCTAGTTACGGTTACAGTACGGTGTAACCAATGCCCCAACGCCGCTGTCTGGTGCATCAACCAATAACCTCTGACCCTGTGGCTGGAGTCTTTGGATTCGGTCGAAAGAAGACAACCACGTACAACGGGACATCTCCACGAAGAAGAAAGCGACTGCGCCACTGCAATGCCGGCCACGGTTCGTCGACAGCCACGTCGCGGGATAGCAGATCACCATCTCCTGACCTTGTTAGCACACACCACCAAACTGATGGTTGTTGGCAGCAACTTCACGAGGATGCCTCTTTTTGATCGGCGCTCGTCTCGATATCCAGCCCCAAAGTTTCAAAGCGATCGCGATAGTCCGCATAAGCACCACGAATACAAATATTATAAACCGCTCGACCTAACGCCAGGCCCCACAGCTCTCTCGGATACGACGACGACTCCTCCGGTACCTTATAGGTAAGTGGAATACGCTTCATCTCCCCATACTCACGACGGTAACAACGCACCGCCTCACAGATGCGATCCACCATCAACTCTCTACGCGGCATCAACGGTACTCCCATCGCCTCCAACTCCCCACGATGCTCTGCATACAGCTCATCGTGAATGATAGTTTGAACGATCTGGCCCAGCTTCATGCCCCGCACTGGCACTGCATACGCCCCATCGTCCGCTGCGACCACATATGTCGTCGGCACCTCATAGTGACCGTACCGACCATGGAACGACTCCAACGCTTGTCGCACCAGCGCAAACGGATACTGCGGCTCAATCCAGCGATCGAAGGTGAGACCCAACGCCTCGAAGCGAGAACGATGCGCCTCATAAGCTCCATCATTACGTATCATATCAATAGCTCTGCCCAGCTTCATGTCCCACAGATCCCGATCCCACCGACCATCGCCATGCGGCACCACAAACTGTTCCGGTATCCTCACATCGCCGTACATCGCCTTGTACGTCGTCAGCCCTCGCTCGATACGACCCACCTGGTACCCCTCATGTGACCACACCATGCCGGCGTTGTCCAGCTGCTCCACCTGAGCCGGCGACAGTCGTTTCTTCTTGGCTCGAAGGTCTCTGATCCGCATGCCTAACCGATCGCCATGCAGCTCTCTCGGCCATGGTTCCTCAGCAGGTACGACAAACGCTTTCGGAACGTTGGCGTGATGGTATAGCTGTCGAAATAACGGCAACAATGTCGCTACGACGATCAATTTATCCTCCATCAGGGTGTCCAGTGGAGAGGGGCTTTCGATCTTGAAACCCAGAGCTTCAAAGCGATCGCGATAGTCCGCATAAGCACCACGTTTACAAATACGATAAACCGCTCGACCTAACGCCAGGCCCCACAGCTCTCTCGAATACGATGACGACTCCTCCGGTACCTTATAGGAACTTGGAATACGCTTCTTCTCCCCATACTCACGACGGTAACAACGCACCGCCTCACAGATGCGATCCACCATCAACTCCTTCCGCGGCATCAACGGCACTCCCATCGCCTCCAACTCCCCACGATGCTCTGCATACAACTCATCGTGAATGATACTGGAAACGATCTGGCCAAGCTTCATGCCTCGGACCGGCTCTGCATACGCCGCATCGTCCGCTGCGATACCATATGTCATCGGCACCTCATAGTGACCGTACCGACCATAGAACGACTCCAACGCTTGTCGCACCAGCGCAAACGGATACTGCGGCTCAATCCAGCGATCGAAGGTGAGACCCAACGCCTCGAAGCGAGAACGATGCACCTCATAAGCTCCATCATTACGTATCATATCAATAGCTGAGCCCAGCTTCATATCCCACAGATCCCGATCCCACCGACCATCGCCATGCGGCACCACAAACAGATTCGGTATCCTCACACCGCCGTACATCGCCTTGTATGTCGTCAGCCCTCGCTCGATACGACCCACCTGGTACTCCTCATGTGACCACACCATGCCGGCGTTGTCCAGCTGCTCCACCTGAGCTAGCGGCAGTCTGTCCTTCAAGCTTCGGAGGTAGTCGATCCGCCTGCCTAACCGATCGCCATGCAGTTCCTGAGGCCATGGCTCCTCAGCAGGTACGACAAAAGCGGTTGGAACATTGGCGTGGTGGTACAGCTTCCGAAACACGTCCAGCAGTAAAGGAATCGTTTCCGTCGCCAATGTCGCAGGTGTGCTCGCACCGGGCGTCTTCGATCTGGGCTTCTTCCCAACCACCGGCTCGGTGGCCTTTCCCTCGTCCGTTGATAAGTATCGACGTAGCGGAACGACCACCGGCCCATGTCTCCATACACCTCGCATCGCCAAGACAACGGAACAACCGATGTTCGATCTGCTCACTGCGACAGCAGTCCGGCGCACACTCGTCGCCAGCATTGGACAAGTATCCCAGTAATTGAGGGTTCCCGTTCGTCTCTTGCAAGGCAATGGATTGTGAGACAAGACAGGCAGAGGAGGAGGAGATCATCACTGCCAACGGTGGAACGAGGAAGGACGTCAAAGAAGGACGGCCTGAACGAACGAACGAAGACATGAAACATGAACTGAACTTTTGGGTCGCACTTGGACATGACGATGATGGACGGTGGACGGCGATATATACTAAAAGTAAACAAGTTCACGTTGGTTATTAGTTTGGTGTACCTCAGTGAATGAACGGTGAACAGACAAAAGGAACTGCGTCTTGTGGCTCCACTGACTCACTTACTCACTTAATACGGGAGAAATGCCTATTTTTGGACAAGTGGTGGTGGGACCGCCCGGTGCGGGCAAGTCCACGTATTGCTTGGGCATGCACATGTTCTGCCAAGAGATTGGTCGCAGAGCAGCTATCATTAATCTCGACTTTGCAAATGACACGTTGCCGTATACCGCCACAATCGACGTGCGGAATTTCCTCACGCTCCAGGTGCGTGACCGCGGCGTCCGCGGCGTCCGCCGCGTCACTCATTTGTCGACTGTTTGTTGTTCGGACAGGATGTCATGGAGAAGCATGAGCTTGGTCCGAACGGAGGCTTGGTATTTTGTATGGAAATGCTGCGCGAGAATCTCCAGTGGCTCGTCGATGAAATCGATCGCATCTGCTACGCCGCGGCCGAAGCCGACGCGTTCACATACGTCATTATCGATTGCCCCGGTCAGGTACGTGCCTTCTCGCTATACCTTCGTCCTCGTCAGGTGTCACTGAATTGCTCGCGTGCGGTAGGTGGAGCTCTTCTCGCACCAGTCGGTCGTACAGGAGATCCTCCAGGCGCTGCAGAAGGAACTCGACCTGCGTCTGTGTAGCGTCCACCTGATTGATTCGTTCTACTGCAGCCAACCGGCGACTTTCATCTCGGCGACATTGCTCGTGACGGCGACCATGTTGCGGTTGGAGTTGCCGCACGTGAACGTCCTGTCCAAGGTGCGTACTGCAGCCCCCCGCCAGTCTTTGTGGGGGCAGTGTGGTGCAGCAAATCGTCTGACCTGCTGCTGTACCTGTCCATATAGATCGATTTGCTGAAGCAATACGGCGACTTGCCCTTCGAGCTGAACTTCTTCACGGACATGTTGAATCTCTCCCCGCTGCTGCGGTACTTGGACGGACGGATCGCCCCCACCGAAGAGCTCGAACAACGCGAACGGCGGCGGTACGAGAGTGCGGGCGAGAGCAAACGATCCGCCGTTGACGACAGTGACCACGACGGCGGCGACGATGAAGACGATGAAGACGATGAAGACGAAGGCGGCGCTGGTGCGGCAGGTACGACAACACGAACTTGACCTCGCCCTCTGCTCCGCTCTGCTCTGTTCGGCACGGCTCGGCTAACCATTTGAGACGTCGCTGTCGTGTCGGTGTGGGGTGTGGGACAGGAGGAGACGGACCAGCAGCCACGGGAACGCTGTCCGGGCGATCGCTTCTGCAGGAGAAATACAAGGCGCTGACCGCCGCCTTCTGCGAAATGGTCGACGACTATGCGCTCGTCTCGTTTCTCCCCCTGAACATCGAAGACGCCGAGGTAAGCCGCGCTAAGGAAGCCCATCGGGTGGTACGTACTCCGCCTCCTCACTTTGTCCTCGTTTTGCGACGACAGACGGTGGGGCGGGTGCTGGCTGCGACCGACCGGGCCAACGGCTACTCGTACGTCCACGCGCTCACGGTCGGCAACAGCAGCACCAGCAGCGGTGCGACTGCCACCGCTCAACAGCAGCAGCAGCAAGCGCAGCAAGCGCAGCACCAGAAGAAGAGCGAGCTGCGGGACTATTACTACCAATTCGCCAGCGACCAACTCGAGAGCTCGGTCATGATGGCCCTCGAGATCCAAGAGAAGTACGGCGCCTCCTAAGCCAAGCGAAGAACTACGAACGGTCCCGGGAACCTACGAACGGACAGGAGAGGGTGGGGGGGGGGGGGCGTAGAGTTCGTGTGAGACTAATTGATCGGTGGAGCATTTTACGACTGAAGACCAATGACACACGTAACGCGCAACGTAACGTAACACGTAACATGTAGCGTAGCACGTAACGTAACACGTAACCGTCGTGGTCGTCAACACTCTGTACGTCCGTACAAACCGTTCGTACTGTACTTTGTAATCGGGGGTAACCGCATTCGCCGTTAAACACTCACTCACACTCACACGCAGACACACGCACACCCACCCGGTGTCCGGCAGGGCACAGGACAGTGGCGGTGGCGGTGGCGGTGGCGGTGGTGGGTGGTGGTAACGCGAACGACCCAACAGCAACAGCAATAGGAGAGACAATAAATGGCGAGTCAAAATTGGTGGTGGTGGTGGTGGAGGGGGAAAAAGAGGAACGAGACAGTGAGGAGCGATGGGGGTGGGGGTCGTGGCGGTGGCGACGGGTCGAAGAACACCCGCCGCACCCGCCGCGCCACGCCACGCAAACAGGTACGTGCCCATGTGAGCAGAGCAACAAATCAATAATTACAGCAAGGCAAAGTCATGCGAATGTACATCGTATGGGTGGCCGGTGGCTGGTGGCCGGTGGGCCGCAGAGACAAAAACACCTGCGGGGACCAGGGCCAGGGCCAGGGCCAGGGCCGGTAACGAAGACGAAACCAACTCTAACAAGAGGGAGGGGGAGGGCAAACATGAACGACAGCTAAACAGGAGAACAGAGAGGAGGGGGGGGGGGGAGAGAAGAGGAGGAAGTGAGTGGGCGACAGCCGTCGCTGGGGTCGTTGTCCGCGGACAGACCAAAGGCACACCAGACCGACGAGACGCGGAGAAAAACAATGAACGGACGAGCGAGCGAATGAACGAACGAGCGAACGAAGGAACAAAAACCACGAAACAGTGAGGGACGCAGGGTCGAAATGGCGGCACGAATGATGACGACGAGAAGGGGGAGAGAGGCGGCAGGGGCCTGCAAAATTGAGGGGCAGAGGCTGATGCGAGAGCGAAGGGGTGGTGGTCAAAACTTCAGTCGTTGATGTCGCGGAACGTGACGGGGGGGGGTGACGGTGAATGATCAAATGAAACAAAGAATCGAAAGCAACTCGCCCGCTGGACAAAATTGGACGGGGGAAAAAACCAGCGAGAGGAGGACACAGGGGGCGGGGTCAAAACTGGCAGGGTGAGAGGCGTGAGGCGGCCCGAACCCGCCGCTTAGCGTTGGCAGAGACCCAACAGTGCCAACGCGGCGGACTCCAACGTGTCGTTGGGGCCGTTGAAACTGTCCTCCGCGTCGAATCGACGATACTTCGTCGCTTCTTCGTCCTCGGCGTCCTCATCGACCGGTCGCTTGCTGCCGGAGAGACGCACCGCCGCGGCCGCTGCTGATGACGAGTCGGCCGCTTGTTGATCCAACCGAAACTGCTGCAGCTGCGCTTGGTAATGGGCGAAGTCCGTCGGCGACATTTGCGCCAACACTCGTGGGGGGAGGACGGCCAGGGACTTGGCGTCGTGCACCGACGAGGACGAGGACGCCTGCGCACCGACGGGGGCGAACAGGCGACCGTAGGCCACCAGCGGCTCCGAGTGGCGCGAGCCGGAGACCTTCGGCTTCAGCCGGTGCACGGTGCTCATCAACGACAAACTCGGCGAATCGGACGTCGTCGACGAGGACAGGGACAAGCTCGCCCCGTCGGCACTGTCGTTGTCGTCGGCGTCACCCTCCGCGTCGGCGGTGGAGTCTTCTTGGCTCTCGAACGGCAACGACGACGAGGCCAGCAGCTGTTGGAGCAGCGGATTCGAGAAATCTCCACTGGCGATCAGGCGGTTCAATTGTTCCAGATTGATGGCGGACGTGGAAGGCGACAACGATGGCTGCTGTTGTTGCTGCTTGGCGGGTAAGCCACGCGGGTGGGCCGCCGCCTTGTCCGCGGGGGACAGCGAGGCCTTCGCCGCTTTCCGCGAGCCATTCTTCTCCGTCAGAAACAGTTTGTTGACCCAAATCGTGCGCAGCAACGCCAGTTCAGCGCGTGAACTGTCAATGAAGGCGACGTTCTCGGCCGATCGCATCAGCGGCATGAAGGTGCGCTTGCCGATGGAGCTGTTGCCCGTGTATTTCTTCGTGATGCGCATGGGGTCGCAGTTGAGCACTTTCGACAAGAAGCATCGTAACGTGGTTCCTTCTACTCAACAATATGGGAGGGGGGGGGGAAGCGTCAGTGAAATGGAAACGTCCGCGGCACATGAAAAGCGACGAGAGCACTTACCAGGCACGTCGAGGGTTCCGTTCTCAAAATTGGCTGTGAGGAGAATTGGACCCAAAGAGAAGAGAAGGCAGGGATGATTAGCATCGAAGAAAGCCCCCACGATCGAGTCAACGGCTTACCAATGATCTTTTCTGTGTAACGCTCTTCTTCAGCGGTCCATTTTCCGCGTCGAAGGACAGGACTGGTGAGTTCTCGGGGCAAATTATCTTCCATTGTTTCTTGTGAGGGGGTAAGCTAGTGGAAATCAAGTCCAAATTGTACTTCTAAGGTCTTCTCAAGGCGGTTCACAGTTCGAATAGGAGAGCTGTCAAAGAAGAATCTCCAACTAAATTGAATTTCTTCAGGTCTTCACGACAAAGAGTCAGGTTCTTCCGATGAAGAAAGGTTAACACACCTGTATACACCTGGAAAAGGAATAAATTATGTTCGCGAAGGCCATCGTTGAACTTCAATTTCACCACCAACCGACCTCGTCGAATCACGAGCGTTCTTGAAGGTGCGTTTGATCGTAGAGCGGTGTTGAACTTGCAGACGGCGGCACACCGCAGTGGCCCACCGCCCACGCCGCCCCCCGCCCACACTTCAATTTCCTTGCAGAGGGCGTCTGCCAACGTTACACTGAGAGACCAGGCATCCGTCGGACAGGTTCCGTTGCATGTGCAAAGGATCGGGTGGTGTGCAGCCGTGAGGTGGCGGAACACCCCGAGGTGGCACCCCTTTTCGCACAGAACCCCACACTTTGGGTACAGCTGGTTTCGGAGAAAATTCTGAGAGACGTGGTGACCCAAACCCCCTAGACAACCTTCTTCTCCCAGAAGCATCTGTCTTGGTGGGTGGGACGGGTGTTCACTACAATACCTATTGCAGCCAAACCGCGTTCGAATCTCTTTGCTTCTCATGCATATAAGTAAGAAGGCGCGCGCAGTATGCTGAAGGAAATGAAAGAAACCATCAAAAGTTCCCCTGGGCGATGTTTGTACAATATAGTACAGTGTAGAAACATGTAACGAGTGCAGACGAACCGTAGCGACAACACAGTCACGGAATGAAAGAAAAACACAACAACAAGTAATCTATTACAAGAAAGCGAATAAAGCCAAAAGGTGGGTGGCGACAAAACTAGGCTGCGGGGCTATTCAATACATGTTGCAGGGGGGAGGGGGTCTAGGCGACGTTCATGTAGCTCGCCAAGGTTTCCAACACATCTCGGTACAACTGATCGGCCTTTGTCATATGACCCCCACGTTGACGGTGAACACCGCCCCCTTCCACGACAGAGAGGAGCAACAAACACAGCTCCAGATTGTTCTTCAGCGGAATGATCTGATACACCTCTCGGAACAGACAGTAGATGCGGAATATCGTCTCTTCACTGAAGTCTGTATGTAAGCTTTTCGCGCCCATCGGAGCGACGATGTCACTGTGATCTTGTTGCCACTGTGGATAAAACGATTCAAACTCTGCCAACAGTTTGGTGTGCGGTTCACTGTGCAGCTGTCCGGTCCCGTGCATTTCCGCGAGGGCGAAGCCTGCCAGCAACAACCGAATGGCATTGCGCGCATGTCTGTCTTCCTTCTTCGCTTTCTGACTGTGCACGGGGACGACGAAGTACAAATGCTCAAAGAACTTCGTCTTCGACATCATCTTCGCGCCGCCTTTGCGTTGTTCGCGCTGGTTGGAATCCAGAATGTTCTGCAGCATCCCCAGAAATGACCGATTCTCCAGGGATCCAGGGGTACAAAGCAACTGCAAGGCCTCGTGGTTAATGGCGTCAACATCTTGGAGAAGGATTGGTGCATCCGAAAGGCGCGGGAGTACCAACTGGAGCTGTCGCAGACGTGGCAGAAGTTCACGAAAGCGCACAGCTGTTGCGGTACATAACAGGCGATGCAACTGTTGAGAATCGGCCCTTTTAGTACCAGATGATGGGGTGGTATCGATTGCGGGAGAGGAGACAGTTTGGGGAGCTGCAGTTTTGAGTGGGGTGGTGGTTGCCGCTTCGGCCTCCTCCGATGCTTCAGGAATTGGTGCCATTCGCGCTCTCTCGTCGTCATCGCCGCCGAAGCTGACTGAATCCCAGTCGATACTCTCCAAAATTGCCGCTAAATCCATCATGCTGATCGTTGATGCGGGGGTTTCCGAGCCTTCCTCCCTTACGGGCGTAGCTTGTGCCGACGTAAATCTTGACATAATTTTTTTTAGCTGCGAGTTGAAGAATCTCCCGTCGGGTGAGGAAAAGTGTACGTCTGTCAGAATGATAATGTGTAGCGTGAAGATCCACGATGAGTTTTGATTTTGAGGGGAACGACGAGATCTCGTCGCCGGTGACTTCGGAGACTGGCCGCCGCCGTCGTCGTCGTCGTCGTCATGTCACATGGGCCATGGCTGGGAAAGTGCCCAAAGTCCCCAAACATCATGGGAGGACATCTGGGTACTTCTGGGGCGACTAGTCGTTGAGGCAGAGGGCGTTTCATTTCCTGTGTTTGACCGATGGGGCCGCTCCGCTGGCAGTTTTGAAAGCGAGAGACAGCGATGATAACTGTATTGATTGATGACATTTGCACAGTGATCGCATTCGCTTTTCGCGCTGAAATCCGCTACAAGGTCTTCGACTACAAAGGGTTGCCTCAATCTACCCATTAGAGTTGTCTCAGGGCCCTTGAAACGAGTCAAGTACATCGTTCAGAGTTCCCCATCACTAGTGTTACTTGCGCCACGGTGAAATTGACATGAATTGAGTTGAGTAATGGTAAGTTGGGACGGTAATGGTTGTTGTTTGGACCGGGAATCACCGTCTTTGTCTCATTTGCAGGCATTGTCTCTTCGAAGTCGACCTCCCCAAGGGGTGGTGGCCACCCACACCCAACCACTTCCCACTCTGCTGTCTCGCAGTTCTTGCCCGCCCTTGCACAGTAGAATGGCTGAACTCAAGAATAATCTGCTTCCCGACAGCGACGATGATCGCAGCGACCATCCAATGCCTTCGAAGGGCGCCATTCTGCAGCTGGAGCAGAAGGACGCAGAGGCCATGACGCAGCATCTCAATCACGAGCGACAGGTGTGGCTCAAACTGTCCCTGGCCGCGATACGCTCCGCCAAATCGATGGAGATCGCCTCGAACGACCAGCTACACGCGCTGGCTCACCGGTGGATGGAGATTCGCCTGCTCTTGACCATCGAAACGCTGCGTCGCGATGCTCACGCCTATTCACGCGCCCACCAACCCACCACCCACGGCGCCCCCATCCGCAGCATTTTGGCGCTGGAACACTTCCCTCGCCCAGCAGTCAAACCATCCCCCGGCGGCCGGAAGGGCAGCAAGAAGGCGACCAGCAGTGGCACCGGTAGACACGCCACTGCACCCGCCGCCGCCGCCGCCGCTGCCGCTGCATCGTCCTCGGCGTCCTCGCTGCACAAGCGACCACCGCACACGGCCTGGGAAGGCACCGTCTACCGGCACAAGCTCCTCACCTCGCTGCACTACAAACTGTCGCTGAAGCTCGTCTGGCAGGCGCTGCAGCTGCACGCGCAGCAGTCGAAGCAGCGCCGCCGTATGCTCACCTCGATCCCCACGCTACGGCAACAGAAACTGCGCCAGGTGACCTTCCTCGCGCTCGTGCAGACCATGGTCGAAGCACGGTACCTGCAGCGCCGCAGTGACGCACAGGCGACGCAGTTTCTCCTCCAGCGTCACGTGCAGACGCCGTTTCGCCTGTGGCACCGGCGCGTCCATCACCAGCTGCCGCAGTGGCGACGGCTGCAGTACGCGGCGCTGACGTATCGTCGGTATCGACGGCTGCAGTTGGCCTGGCAGCTTCTGCGGGTGCGACTGCTGCGTCGTCGACGGATGCGGCAGTGGCAAGTGGCGTACTGCGGCCGCAGTCGACAGCTGCGCGCGTGGCTCGCCTGGCGCTGCGTCTGGCAGCAGAAGGACGCCTGGCGGGCGTCGCTGTACGCGCGCTACACCGGCGGCGGCGGGTCGGGGGCGTCTGTGCAGCGGTCACGAGGCCCAGAGGCGGCGCAGGGGCTGTCCGCGCAGGCGGCCGTCGCCCGGTACCGCGACCGACAGCGGCAGTGGCGGCAGCCTGCGTACGCGGGGATCCACCAGTTCCCTGCGCATCGTGCGGCCACAGCGCGCAGCGACAGCCGCCACAGCCGCAGCCGGGGGCCGGGCGCCTCGTGGGCGGCGGGAGACGCGCCACTGTCGCCGTCGCCGTCGCCGTCGCCGTGGGAGGAGGAGGACGACGACGTCGCTTCGCGGCGATCGGTCTTCGACAGCGCCAAACGCAGCCGCTTCGCCAGCGGCGACTCCGTCGCTCGTCTCGCGCACTCGTCGCAGACCGCGCCGTCGCTGCTGCGAGTCGACGCCGCCTCCCGCGTCACTGGTCGCAGCGGTGGTGGAGGCAGTCGTCGATCCTACAGCAGCCACAGCCACAGCTACAGCCGCAGCCGTAACCGCAGTCGTAGTGGCAGCGGTAGCGGCGACGGCAGCGACGACGTGTCGGACGACTCGCTCGTGGCGCCGGACGCCCCGTCCACCGGCGGTACGTTGACTAACTGCATCTCTCTCTCTCCTTGTCACTCTCTCTGACGCCTCTGACGCCGCTGACGCCTCCGCTGTGTGTAGAGTTCCCCTCGACGCTCTCGCCGCTGACGCCGGCGACGGCGAAGTCGCGACGCGCCACCCGTTTCACTTTCTCGCCGCCGGGGTCACCGGTCGCCGCGGCGCCTCGCGGCGGCGCCTCGTCGTCGTCATCTTCGTTCCGTCGGTCCGTGGCGGCCTCTTCCGCCGCCTCGGCGGCCTCGGCGGCCTCGCAGCGCTCGCGGCTGATCGAAGACGTCCTCTCGCGGACCTCGCAGGACGCGCTGGCGCTGCTGCACCGTTCGTCGCCCACCGCGCCGCAGCCACAGCCGCAGCAGCCGCAGCCGATGGCGCTGTCGCCGCGTGCCCAGCAGCAACTCGCAGCGCTACTCGACCGCGTCCCCGACGACGACGTCGACCCGCTGCATCCGCTGACCGCCGCCCAGCGCGAGGCGGTGCACCGGCTCGTGCAACAGCGACGGGTAACGTGCCCCGCCCCGCGTCTACCGCCCCCGTCTACCCTCTACGTGTGTCTCTAACGCCTGTGTCTGTCTCTGTCTCCGTCTCTGTCTCTGTCGTTGTCTCTGTCTCTGTGTCTGTAGAGCGCGTGGTACTTCCGCCAGTGCCGCGCGTGGTTCGGTCGCGTGTTGTCCGCCGCCCACCGACGACGCTGTGGCCGCCGCCTGGCGCACGCTCATCGCGCGCAGCGTTTGCAGCGGCGCTGGCGACAGTGGCGACGGCTGTGGCAGCAATGGCAGCAGCAACACGCGCTCTGCGACGCGATCTACGCGCGACGGTGGCTGGCGACGGTGTTCGGCGCCTGGCGCGACGGTTTCGCGCAGCGGTTCCACGTGCACCGCCACGTCGCCGAGCTGTTGTGCGTCAAGCGCACGAAGCGTCGGCTGCGGCGCTGTTGGCGCCACTGGCGCACGCTGCAACGCGAGCGCGACGTGGTCGTCCGCGCGCGGGCCGCGGTGGTGGCGGGGCTGTTGCGCCGCGTGGTCGGCGGCTGGCGCAGCGTCGTCGGCCGCGCGCGGTACCTTCGCACGGCGGCCCGCGTCGTGGTCCTGCGGCGCGTGCTGCGCCCGATGTTTGCGACGTGGCGGGGCAAGTGCCGCAACAAGCGACTGCTGCGCCGCGTGTTCACGGTGCAGGAGCAGTGCTGGGCGGTGCGGCGGTCTGACGCCTCGCTCGACGGGCGGCGGGCCCTGGCCACCGCCCCGCCGGCGGCGTCCTTCGCGCACGTGTATCAGCACTTCCACGCGTGGGCGACGGTCGTGCGCACCCGACGGCGGCAGCGGTGGGAAGACCGGCACCAGCGACTGGCGCTGTGCTTCCGCGGCGCGACGCTGCTGGCGCGACACTTCGTCGCGTGGCGCGACGTGCAGCGCGTCGGCCACCGTCGGCGGCAATGGCAGCGGCGGTGGCAACAGCGGCGCTTGCAACGGTCGCTGGCGGCGTGGCGCGGGTGGCTCGTGGAGGTCGAACGGCCGCGTCGCGCGCTGGCGGTGGCCGCGTGGCAGCGGGCGGCGGTGGCGCGGTGGTGGGCGCGCTGGC
>SMOI01000221.1:0-10504 GCA_008000375.1 Poteriospumella lacustris
CGGGTCGACGACACCGACGACGACAAACAGACGAAAGCAAGCGGCGACTGATGAACGCGCAGGGGCAGTGGCGAACGTGGTGGAGGGCGGCGGATAACAAAAGAGTGCACGGCGCAGTGGGATATTTTCTTTATGCTTTTGTTGGTAGTGGGCCGGAATTTAACCCGACTGTAATTTTTGATGTTATTCGTTTTTAGACCGCATCAATTCGAGCACTGATAACACAGTGATGCCACACATGAGCCCACCGACGTTTTTCTCCCTGAATTTGCCGTGGATCTATACACCTTTCGCATATCTGTTGCCATCGCATCCTCGTACATGTAATCGCAGTGAACTATCCCGTTGTCGTGTGCAAAAATGTGCTTGCACTGGGCGAAAAAACATGACCCGATAGCAGATGATGAGAGTATCCGGCCAGACCCATTCATTCTCTTCGCATTCCATCGCAAATCATGACAACGTGATTAGGAAAGGTTTGCAAATTCAAATGCTAGAAGAATTCCATTCAATAGCATGATTTCGGCACTGCCTACTTTCCGAGTGATGAAGAGGACCTTGGGTTCAGCGCATCCATTCACCACCAGCACCTATTCACGTGAACATTTCTCTTCTCGAATCAATTTGTAAGACAATAACGATTGTTTTTCTTGCTCAATGTCATCGCAATATCCGTGTCAGGTGAAACAGAAATCCGCCAGCAAGTGCGGCGAGCCTGGTGGAGAGATGTTTTCGGCTTCAATACGCCAGGACAAAGACTACATCGGGTCAGTTCAGTATGCACTGTACTTCAGTCTCCGTCTGCTCCGATGTGACCGCAGCTCGCCCCCCCCCCCTTCGCCGTCGCTCCGACACTTCCATCTCCTTCGTCTCGGTCTGCTCAGGGTCTCCACGACGGACCTGACCCAGCACCACCGCACACAACAACACACTGCACGCCGCCGACCCCTCACTGTAGCCCGCATTCAGAATCCAGCCCTCCAGCGACTGCGAACCCCCAAACTCCAGCAGACCTGTCAACGAGTTGTTCGCGATCACCACTGTCTGCAGCTGCGCCTGAGATGCAAAGCGGCCCGTCACGGGGCCCGTCAGCTTCATGCTCGACGCAAAGAACGACGTCAGCTCCACACACAGCGCCAGGTCCAACGGCAGCGCACCCGTCAACAGGTTGTCCGACACCGACAGATACTGCAGCGAGCAATCGCGATCCCCGCGCGACGGAAACGACCCCGTGAACCGGTTACCGTTCAAGAACAACTGCTGGACGGACGTGTTCCACACCGACGGCGGCAGACTGCCGCTGAAGCGGTTGTTGGACAAGTCCCCGTAGAGAACGACTCCAGCACGTCCGTCCCGTGCAGGCGATTGGACGACACATCGAGTCAGCAACGATCGCGGAAGGCGTAGAGAGGCACTCGCCGTAAACTGATTGGCACTGAGGTCCAACGCAATTAGTTGCGAGAGGCGGTCCCGACAGGTCACCGTCAAAGGCATTGCCGACCAAGAACTGCCCCGTCAGTGATGTTAATTGACACACATCTTCAGACAGCGAGCCATTCAAATGGTTGTCAAACAAGTACAGATACGACAGCGGAAGCTGCCACACCTGCAAGGGAATACTGTCCGTCAGCTAGTTTGAGTACAGCTTCAGATCTGTCGACAGGCCTAGATTCGCTATCGACGATGGGATGCTACCCGTCAGCTGATTCGAGCTTAACCACGCAAACTCCAGTTGCACTATAGATTCCCGATGGATGGCGGTATACTGCCCGTCAACTGGTTCGAGTACAGCTGCACAAACTGCAGCAGCACGAGATTCCCGATCGACGGCGCAGGCAGTGACGTGGCTGTGTTTGTTGATACCGTTGGTTGTCGGGGTAGGGTATGTGGGGCGGGACTTCCATCGAACGGTGCGTGTGACCCATGACGATCTGGCGGTGTTGGAAGGTTTGGATGGTGAACCTGAACCATTGCCTCCAGCAGTGATGACCGATCCGAATCTCAAACGTCAGGACGATCAACCAATCTTGGACGAGGGATCTCCCTCGTTGCAGTCGATGGTGTCTTCCGTAGAGTTGAAGTCGCTGTCGTTGTCGTCCGCGATCTCTTTATCGTTGGAATGGTCGAAGTCCTCGTCGCCTTCCTTGTCGTCGACGCACTCGAATGGGTCGTTTGTGAAGAAGTCCCGATCCTCGCGCTCACCATTGGTGAGCTTCGCCAGCAATGTCGAGGAGGTATGCTTCCCGTCAGTTGGTTGTCGTACAAATCGACCCATAGCATATGCACCAGAGTCCCAATGGACGACGGGATGCTGCCCATCAACTGGTTGTCGTTCAATCCCAACTCCGTCAACTGCACCAGACTCTCGATGGACGACGGGATGCCGCCCATCAGCTGGTTGTCGTTCAAATACAGCCATTGCAAATGAACCATATTGCCGATCGAGGGCGGTAGTGCAAAATCTTCTGGTAAGTTTGAATAAACTGCGTTTGTGCATTTTCCGCAAAGTCAAGTAGGTAGTTTAATTCCATCGCGTTTACTTCGTGCGCCACGTGAGAATAGACGTGGTCGGTCGTCGGGCTGACAACGCCATGGTCGAAGTAAGAGAAGTACTCTCCATTTTCTCGTTTCTTCTTTATCGCATCGTTTCTTCTTCCACAATCAGGTCTTATCGCTGGGTTGAGGATCTTTCCTTTGTGCATTGGTCTTTCTTTTTCATGATGCTGGCCCTGTTTTTCAGTTCGGCTCAACACACCGAGTTTAGGAACCTATATTTAGCGTCCAAACATTTCGTGCGGATTGTCAGCCAGCAGGAGAATCCCAAATCGAACGGGCAGAGAGTGCCAAAGGCCCTTTTCGAAGAAGGCCCCATCGAAGAAGGCCACACAGTGGATTTCCATGGGCTGATTCATTAATTGTTTTGTTGCTTGACTTTTGAAAATATGGAAGATACTGGCGATGAATATTTTTTTGTCGAGATAGTTCTTCTCAATGGTGCAACGAAGCGTCCGAGATTTGGGCTCAAGCCCAGTGTAACTGTTGAGTATGTGGAGAAAAGGATGAGGTCCACGTATAACGTCACCGGTGGAACTCTTTCCTCCAATAGTCGTGACACCTATTGTGTCGATGACCTTGTGGCTGATAAAGTTTATTATTTTCTTGAGTTTACTCCTCTCCCAGCTGCAACTCATTCTTCAGCACCTCAAGCCGGTAAGCACGATGCACACCATGCAACGAAGGTATTTGATGGTAATCCTCTGTTTACCGATACAACGCATATATTTCAGCGGCTTTGCGTGTCCCATCGGTCTTCGATTTGCAGGACTTTTTAGGTGAGGCGACACTTTGAAATTTTCACGTCGGGCCACTGACAATTCCGTCGATTCCGCAGATCAAATCCAAACGGCTGAAGACCCCCAGGAACTCGCGTTGTTCGAGACCGTCGCAGCCAGGCTGTCAACAGAGAGCAGTGTACAAGATATCGCTATCAACATTTGCGACTATCGCGACAACGCGAAGAGCGGTGTCTTTCTGGTAGTGGAAGCGCCGTCCGGCAGCGGCAAGTCACAGTTGCCGTTTACCATCGCAGCGATGAATGTACGGACGATTCATGTCGTTCTTGGCTCCTTTGGCGTCATCTCCAAGACCCAAAAGATTTATCGAACGCTGCTGCGACCGAGCTTGTGCATTCAAAGTGCTGTTGAGCATGACGCTTTCAAGTGGAAGGATTCCGCGTCTTGTGGAGTGACTGCATTACGAGTATGCCAGGAACAGCTGGCGGTGGTCCGCGTGATCTTCTATTTGTTGGGAGATCCCGTCGAAGTAGTGAGCAGCACAACTTCTTACACGATGCGCACTCTGATACGTTACGTCACCGGCAAGTCTGCAGCGAGCCTCCCGGTATTCTTTCTGGACGAAGCGATGGCCATTGAAGGAGGTGAAAAGGCCTTGCGCTACCTTCGAAATGTGTTTCGTGCTGCTGGACTGTTGGTGGTCCTCATGGGAACCAACTCCACTGCGGCAAATCTTGTGGGGCGAATGCCGATAGAGTCGCGTGGGACCCCCGAAACAACTAAGTGGTGTCACGTCATTACCCGTTTGCCACCTTGTACAGCAGACTCCTTGGCGGTGTTGGGGTGGACGACAGAGGTTCAGGACAGCTTGCGCAGTCGCGGTCCATCTTGGCAAGCCTTTGTTGACACAGTCAACAGCTCTCGATCGACGTCGAATCCATGGTTCTTACGCACTGTGATCGAATTGGTGCGCTCTGCCACTGACGTGCTGGATGGCCCGACAGTCACCGCTGATTCCCAAGCGCCTACATTTGCAGCCACCTTCGATCAACTTCTTTGTTCTGCGGCTGAACACATATGGGCAGCGAAGGGTGGTTTGAGTACAATGGATGGTCTCCGGGCCCAGATATGTCTGTTTCTGAACATGTACCAATCCACCGACGACGACCTCCTTACCAACCAAGTGACGCGGTATGTTCAGAAAACATCGAGAGTGTTCGTTAGCCACCACTTCGCGATCCCGACCGAGTCCAATTACTCGCTGTATCTTGGTGCATACGTAGATAGGACTGGTTCCTATTCACTTCAGACGCACGACAGAAAGCGATGGGACGAGCATGGCACTGACTCTGCACGCTTTGCAAGTTGCACTGGCGATCCGTGGCTGTACTTACTCTTCGGCGGCGGCAAATCGACGGGAATGGAGCCATATATACAAGAGGGACATTGCCTCACGACTCATGCAGCGTTCTCCAGAGTCAATATTGTCAGTGAGCAATATAGACTGAACACGGACAATGTTGCGGCGCAGTCTCGCGAAGGCAACGCTTTGGAAGCGATGGGGGTGTGTGCCGTGATCGCTGCCTCGAGATGTGGCGGGGTGGCCGGGTCAACGTGGTCGGACTTCGTGCTTCATCTGGCGACGCATCTTGTGTGCAACGAAGACGCATCGGTGGACGAGCTTCTGTGGGATTGGGACGCGTCGGTAGATATGGAATCGATGGGGAATTTGGTTCAGGGGTGGGTAATACCGTTTCTCGGGCCTTCCAATTCGCCGTGGCCACAGGTGTTGTCACAAACACCAGGAATTTGTTTCGGCAACGTATATCGCGCGCAAAATCGCGAGAGGGTGGATGTTATTGTTCAAGGTTTCAACGATAGTCTCTCCTTCAATGGGGAGTTCAAGAATTATGAAAAGCCCGTCGACTTGAGAAGTTTCAAGGAAATTCTGAAGCGTGTACCTGTCACGTCCAATTTTCACTTGGTGGTGGTGTCGCAACTGCAACGGAGTTACAAGATTGACTTGAATGATACTGACTTCCAGCATTTGGCCGGCGCTAACGTCATGAAAGTGGTCGTGGTGGACCGTTCCGTACGTACCCTGTCGCTAACACCGGTATTTGCAAAGACAGTGATCCCGTGGAACGTATGCGGGGCGCTGATTCTCTTTGTGGAAGAGGCAATCATCAATGGCGACCAAGTGTCTTCCTCGAGCAGCAACATGCCCGCGCAAAAGAGGCAGAGGCGATACTGATGTCGTGCTCGACAAGCCGCTGCGCTGTATCGATGGTGACATGGGAATCTTCCATTTCCAGACGCCATCCTTGCATACCGGTGGCTCTCGTCCAGAAGAGTGTCGACGAGTGGGACCCATAGCATATCTCTTCTTCACTTGATGGAAGGATCGCTGTTGATTCAGTCTTCAATTGATACCACAGACATCGATTTGACATGTCCTGAGCTGTAAATCTTGTGAACTCACACCGGCTTGAGAGATGCTACGGGAACGCGTTACTCATTATCGTGACTTGCAGATGATGATCCAGTTGCAACTCTTATGTACAGTGTATATACAAACTGGTTGTGTATGTTTGTGTCCCCAGACACAGGAGGAGGAAATCGCCGTTGTCAGTTACGTTACAACACATCATACTCTGCTAACTGTTCGAAGTGCACACGATGCAGACGTTCGGACGACCTCTTCCTGCGTCAGACGAACTCTTGTCACCTCCCCAGCCTCCACCGCCGTTGTGGCGGTGCGGAAGGGAAGCGAAGTTGGTGTCGTCGTCATTCGAAGAGGGTTCTGTCGGCCGTACAGCGTGTCGTATTTCATGCGCGTACATACTGGATTTTATTGAGTAGGACAACTTGCAATCAGTAATACTGCAATAGATAATCGGAACGAAAGAGTCGGGGAAGAGAGGGCAGTGGGGAGGGGCTAAATGCGCAGTTTTGCTGCGAGCATATGATAAGTTTTGTACCATTTGGTTCTGGCGTACATTTCACCCCCTCTCTTTCCAATATAGACAAGTGTACCAAAAGCGGTTTTGTACATGGTCTTTTATCGAATCGGAAGGGATCGGCGGAGCGCGACGAAGAATTCCGTCTCTGTCGGAACGAGTCATTCACAATTCTTTTCCAGCTGAACCAGGTTTATCAATTGTTTTGATGAGTAACTTTCCAATGGGAGGCAGTGCTGATGATACCAAGGCGTGGTTGGACGAGGAGGGTTTCCAAGGACTTTTCAAGAGGTGTGCCAATGAAATAGGGATCCATGAACACATCTTCGTTGTCTTTGTCGTCAGTTTCCTCATCGTCCTCGGCTTTCTCTCAGTCTCATCAAGGCCAACAAGTGATTCTCTTTTGGGAAAATCTGAGGAGTTCATCAAAAGACACTTTGCGAACTTGCAAGAATGGGCTGAGATGCTTTATGGTCTTCTTGCCACAGCAGCAAGACTACATCTACAGCCGAGTAAGTAACCCGGAATGTAACCCGACTGTAATTGTTGATGTTATTCGGTTTTAGACCGCATCGGTTCTGCGATCAATACTCAGTAAATCCTTCCGCAAATTGTCCCCAGGCAAACCGCCACTAACGGGGTGTTAATTAATTTTCTTGGTCTGACTTACTAGTGTCACGGGAGTCGAGTCAAGCGTTTGATAAATGCGTTTGCTGTATTGCATCGGTTACTGAGACGGAGATGTGAAATGATTTGGTTGTCTTTTTGTGAATTCTTGAGTGTTTGGGGATGTGGTAGGTCTTAAGTTGTTGCTGTTGTTTTTTCTATGATACTGTACTTTGAGTGTTTTGAAAATGGGCCGTGAACCCAATGGGTGAATATGAATAAGTAAGTATTTGGTGGTAGTGAAGTGACTCTCAAGAAGAATCATATCGATCAAGCTGATCCTATACCTAACGTGATCCAGGGATTGTGTCGTCGACGCACTCGAATGAGTCGTTTGTGAAGAAGTCCCGATCCTCGCGCACACCATCGGTGAGCTCCGCCAGCGATGTCGAGGAGTATGCTTCCCGTCAGTTGGTTGTCGTACAAATCGACCCATAGCATATGCACCAGAGTCCCAATGGACGACGGGATGCTGCCCATCAGCTGGTTGTCGTTCAAATACAGCCATTGCAAATGAACCATATTGCCGATCGAGGGCGGAAGTGCAAAATCTTCTGGTAAGTTTGAATAAACTGCGTTTGTGCATTTCCCGCAAAGTATCGATCAGCGTTTACTTCGTGCGCCACGTTAGAACGTGGTCGGTCGTCGGGCTGACAACGCAGTGGTCGAAGGAAGAGAAGTACTTTCCATTCTCTCTTTTCTACTTTATCGCATCGTTTCTTCTTCCACAATCAGGTCTTATCGCTGGATGGAGGATCTTTGCTTTGTGCATTGGTCTTTCTTTTTCATGATGTTGGCCCTGTTTTTCAGTTTGGCCTATCAACACACCGAGTTTAGGAACCTATATTTAGCGTCCAAACATTTGAGTGTGATCCCCTGTTAATCCGCGCAGTGTGCAGCCCAAAGGCCTTCTTTCCCCATCGAAGAAGGCCACACAGTGGATTTCCATGGGCTGATTCATTAATTGTTTTGTTGCTTGACTTTTGAAAATATGGAAGATACTGGCGATGAATATTTTTTTGTCGAGATAGTTCTTCTCAATGGTGCAACGAAGCGTCCGAGATTTGGGCTCAAGCCCACTGTAACTGTTGAGTATGTGGAGAAAAAGATGAGGTCCACGTATAACGTCACCGGTGGAACTATTTTCTCCAATAGTCGTGACACCTATTTTGTCGATGACCTTGTGGCTGATAAAGTTTATTTTTTTCTTGAGTTTACTCCTCTCCCAGTAGTACAAGGTAAATTTATCCCATCACAGCGTTTTTTTTGTTTTTTATCCGCCTCTTTCCCTATTACTCACATTTGTCCTTTTGGATGATTATTTGCGGGCACAATTTCCTGTGTATTGTCATCTTGTATAATCACATGATGTTGTTAATCTTGTGTTGATTTCTACTTTTGATGTTCTTCAGGTGCTGGTTCGACTGCTCCGGCTGGTAAGCATTTGAATAATTTTCTCCATTGGTTTGAGCGGCAACTAATTTCTTCAATTGTTTTAGGTGACTGGTATCTGGCTGAAACGACACTAAATACGCACCATGAGCGTGGTCTGCGTGCTGCTGCGTATGAAAGGGCTGGAAAATCGGGCGCCTTCCACAGCAGCGAGGAAAGGCTCTCAATATTCTACAGCGATCCCAAAACGTTGACTGTTCGTGTGCTTTTCCCACAAGAAAATCAGTGTGGGATTTTTCAGTCGACTCTTGAAGTCATAGTCAAACGCGTGTTTGATTCCGAGGCCGTTGTCGTGAATACCAGACCGTACCCGTCTGTCACCCGCTCGCCCAATCTCGTGGCGATGTTGGCCTCTGAATACGACAGCGCTGATAACACAGAATCTGACACGTTTTCGCTGTTCTCAAGTCGGTCTGTGTATGACGACCTTGTCGAGGTGGACTCCGTGATGCAACCGCTACTATGGGAAAACGCCAACCTCCAAAGCTTCAAAGGGGGGTGCAAAGGCCAGCGCTGCCACCTCATGTCGCAGACTTCGTACACCCAGCACGCTTCCAACCCAAACAACATTCTGATCATCTCGAGAGATAATCATATGCGCTTTGACGGGTTCGATCCCAAGATAGCCATCAAGTGGGTAGGTGAAACTGACCGCAAGGTGATTGTCCACGGAGAGGAGCTGACATTCTGCGACATCGAGATCGTCTGCGTCAACGAGGAAGTCTTCCACTGCGTGATGTAGAACGTAAAGTCCAGTGCTGTGAGTGACTACAGTGCTTTTACCTTCAGAACTTCTATGGCGGTACCAATGCCTTCTCTCTTCCAGCAGTACCTCACATTCAAGTACTGGGAGAGCACCGAGTCGGAGAATCAACTGGCCAAGGTGGCGCGAGTGAGGGAAACTGTCATAGAGAAGATGCGCAACGAGGTTGGAGCGAACACCATCGACTTGCAGCTGACCCCTAAGAACAAGCGATCCATAGCTGAAGTGAGTGGCGATGAGGGCTGATAGGGTTAGGGTTGTTAGCCGGGAAAGGGCTCCTCATAGTACCATCACTTGCACTACGCTTCCTGAGTAAGTTGTGTGTTTAATTAGTGGAAATGTTCAGTAGACGGGATAAGAAAACTTTTCAATCAATGAATCGACATCCTTCGGCAAATTTGCCCACGATGCAATCTGCGGTGCAGGCATCTCCAGGTCTGGACCGCCCACTGGCAGGAAGCGAAAACAAAACAAGCTCGCGGAAGATAGGTAAAAACAGAAATGCAAGTAGAGGAAAGATGATAGCGAAGGTGAGGCAGAAAGAAAAACGCACAAAGAAATAGAATATTTGATTCACTTCGTTCATTGGTTTGCCTAATAATTGAGTTTACTTTTTAAAGTTGAGTTCAAGATTCATAAAAGAGCAGAAAACTAAAAATGGTGAACTACCAGCTTGGAAAAATATTTAAAATTGTCGATCATTTATCAACAGATGAGTGCTACATCGAAAGCACATGTCAACCAACACTAGCAAAACGTCTGGCAAAACACGTTCAAGATTACAAACTGTGTTGTAGCGGATCTCGCTCATCTCTCATGTCCCATTATCTCTCCCCGAAGTATTGTTCCTTTCCTTTCATTCACGTGTCGCGTGGGTCTCTTGTACGTGGTCCCGCGGATCATACCATGTGACAGGTGTGGTCTGTGGATGGTTGTTCCATATGTCGTCTCCCGTCGTCGTCGTCGTCGTCGTCGTCGTCGTCGTCGTCGTCGTCGTCGTCGTCGTCGTCGTCGTCTGTAATCGCCTCCCAATCACCCCCCCCCCCCCTCCAAATGATCCACCTCGCCTTCTTCTGCTACACACGGTCGCAAGAGATCGCAGGATCTCCGGACAGCAGTACAACCCTCAACCCCCCCCCCCCGGGGGGGGGGGGCTGGCTGCATTGTTGACCATTCATCGCCGTACTGGGGGAAAGGACCAACCACGTGAACGATCTTTCTCGGTGTCTGTCCTTCGTGCGATGACCTCCCAACCTCTCTCTCTATATATCAGATAGACGCCTATGGTTGATAACAGTAACAGCAGACAAAGAGTGCGGTGAGGTGCTCTCATACGCGACACCCGAGGGTGCGCGAGAAGTAGTTATTAA